>JAFBJT010008458.1:0-16871 GCA_016785325.1 Chascanopsetta lugubris | reverse complement strand
GGGGGGGGGGGGTATGGGTTTACTTAAACTATGTAATGTGATTGAAGTGTCTATTTGTCTTGCTGTCCCTCCCACACAAAAAAGAGAAACCCTTGCTGGGTACTTTGTGGATAAGCAGAGAGAAAATATTCACTTTGCCAGGGGTAAACTATGCCCATTACTCACTGAACTGTGCTGCAGTGATAGCGAGAGGTCCAGTGTTGGGGCAAAAGCAGCAGCTCATCACAAACAATTATAATGATGAATATCAAACAGATTGCTCCTGCTTTTTGAAGCTCTCCTACCAAATATGATGGTAGCATTGCACGTGTGGTCCGCTGAGCAATTTGTTAGCTCAGCTGTCACTTTATTGTGGTGCACCATTGAATCTACAACAGATATCACGGATTAAGTTAATTGCAAGACAAACAAGAAGTTGTGAAATCAAGGTGGATTTCTTGTAAGTCTTATTAAAGAAATGTGTTTCAAAACAGCATATGACTTGCAGTCATGTGTTGCACTTCTCTCTCGAAATCTGCCTGAACATGCCCTGCTCCCTAAACTCAAATGTTCATCACTTCCTCCATTGAGGTTGGTGGAATTCCTGGATCTCAGCTTGCGGTTGAATGACTCTGTTATCATTTGTCTGCCAGTAGGCCCGACAGTTTTTCTCTGGACGTGTCAGGTTTTCAGGTTTGACCAAAAGAGACGCAGGTTTGTGCCTGGATCTCAGCCAGCTGCACGTTTCCAGGAGGAAGAAGAGGAAAAAAAAAACGCCAGGAAAAGAGGCCAGATGTAAAGAATTGTGTGACAGAGATGCTTTGTTACCACAAGTGCTCTGAGAATCTGTGGCTCTTATGGATAGCCAGGTTTATGTTAAATCTCAGCGGATGTGTAAATGCCTTAGTTCACCTCTCTGTTTTCAACACTCCCTACTTGACAGGAAATTACATTGTGTAGATCTTGAAGATTCTGCATACTGACAACTCAAAAGGGGTAATTATCTCTTTGTAATATTTATACGCCTGCGTGCCTTATTCATCTGCTTTCCTGTGATCATCCTCCCATTTTGTTGTTCTCTGCTTCTCAATTGTGGCCCAATGCTTCTTCATCTCAATCACTTCATCTCCACTTGCATTTAATTCCACTGATTTTCCTGGCAAGCTTCAAGTACACAGCCATTTCGAGGTCTCTGCCAGGCCATTTTCAAAGACCAGCGTGTTGGAGTGGGGCCCCGGTCTTGCCCAATCCAGCACAGAGGGACCTTTGTGCCTGCTGCCCAACAGCCCAGTCAGCCTTCAGAGCAGGGGAAGATTAGGAGATGGGGAGAGCCAATGGGCTAAATGGTAGGGTGCCTGTTTGAAAGCCAATGGTGTCAGCCAAACAGCCCCTTAGTCCCTTTCATGCACGCGGTAATTACAAGCTTGTACGGCAATCCTTTGGCTCCTTTGTCTCAGCTTTGGAAACACTTGCCCAGTCTACTGGGAAACTTCATTCCCGTTCTGTTTGGAGACCCAGGACGAAGAGTCTTTCAACTCTAGCATGCTGTTCTTTATTTTCAGGACACTAGAGAGCAAAGCAACAGGGATCTTTTTTCAGGAGGCCCTTGTCTCGAGAAATGACTAAAATTGATGACTCAGGTCTAGTTCTTTTTGTTTTTTTTCCTTGCAATATTTGTGTGTCAGATTTGGAAGTCTTGGTTTTTGTGCGTGATTCATCAACACTGTTTGTCTGTACTGTTGCTGTCTTTCCCCCCCCTTTTATTGCGTGTATTATTTGTGTGTTTTATAACGAAATGCTGCAGTCTGAGTCACCTGCAACATGCAATAGGTTGAGTCCTTGGTTATCAGTCAGTGTCTAGACTTGCCCTAAGAACCAAAAGAACAGATTGAAGCTTTAAGCTATGCTATGTTACCACCCGCCCTTTGTCTGTACTACTGCTTTGCTCATCTCTCCACATTGCTCATGGACCAACCAGGAGGTCAGTGCCACATTGCAAAAAAGTATAACAGTTACCTGTTAGAAAAACAGTATCACTTTTGTATTCAAAATTTGTAATATTGACCAAAAACCCATTCCAATTCAGAATAACCATCCTAGAAACACATCAAGATTGATACTAGATAGTAGGGGTGTGCCGATACCTCGATTATTAGATTCATCACAATGCGCAACCCCCTCCCCCCTCGATCCGCGCACACACAGAGACACTCACACGAGCGATTCGCACAAACAAAGGCACACACTCCGTTATGCAGCGGCCCGATCCGTGCGCTACCGACGTCAACATGCCGCACTAACGCCTGAAGGGATGGACTAGGTGAAGATTGCAGCCGCTAACTCTTTGGCTACTGTTACTGAGCGTGAGATTCACTCATCAGGATTAAAAACGTGCGTTTGGAAGCATTTTGGTTTTTAAGAATATGAAAATGGAAAGGGCATTGAAAAAACCTACTCCATATGTAAGTCGTGTAAAACCAGATTTAAGTAAAGTGGTAACACTACAAACATTGCGACAACCCCGGGTTAGAGGAGGAGAAGAATCCGCCGGTTGTTGCTCCTCACCAGCGAACAATCGAGGAAGGATTATCAAAACTTCCCCCCAGCTCTGAGAGGACGAAATGAATCTCATCATCTATTGCAACCTTTATTGCTAAGGAATTATGTCCATATGCTGTCGTTAACAACCAGGGCTTTTCGTGCTCTGGTGCGGACGCTGGAGCCCAGATACAAACTCCCGAAGCAAAAGTATTTTGCCTAGAAAGCAGTTCCCGAACTCTACAACGAGACCAAAACCAAAGCACTGGAATCACTGAAGAAAGCATGTAGGATAGCTCTGACATGTGGTGCCTGGACTTCAGTTGCTACAGAATCATATGTCACAGTAACAGCGCACTTAATGAATGAGTCGCGCAACGACTGGGAGCTGGTGAGTTATTTCCTCCAAACGAGGGTGATGAGTGAGAGCCACACGGGTGCAAATGTAGCTTTCTGTACTATTAATAGAGAATTCTCATTTTGAAAAGTATTGCTTTTGATACAATGTTTTGCAGTAAGGAAGGTAACTGGTTGTCTTTATTTGTTGTGAATAAGAGCAGGTTTTTGTTGTATAGGTCGCTGCTACAGGCACACTTTTTTCCTGTTGGTTCCATGGTAGAAAATATGTTGGATCATTTGGTGGTTTGACATTAATAAGAGATAATGGAGATACATTTGTTTGGTTTCTTTAATTAACGGATACTGACAAATATACCTTGTTTAAAAGTATGAAGTCGCGACTAAGTGAGAAAAAAAAGAAATCCTGAATGGGGGAAAAAAGATGCATCGAAAATCGTTAGCATCGTGATAATCGTTGGATAATCAAATCGTAGCATCCTGAATCGTAATCGAATTGTGAGGTGCCTCAGATGGCACACCCACACGAGATAGATACTTTTTTGATGCCGACGGAAATTCAGAGAGTATGAGAAGATTCAGTATCAATATATATTCAAGCATCTTCAAACAGCATCAAGAGTCACTTGAAATTGTATCAAGTATATTTTGAAAAAGCGAGACGTGGGGGGCAGACGAACACAAACACTTAAAGAAATCATGTGTTTTTCTAAATAACGGTCAGTATAACAAATGAACAATTCTTTTCTGACTCACGTTCTCTGCCTGCTAATGTGTGTGTGTGCGCGGGTGTGTGTGTGTGTGTGTGCGCGCGTGAGCGGGTGTATGTGCGTGTGCATCAAGGCGGAACACCACTGTGTGCGATACGGAGAGCAGAGGAGAATTATAAATGTGTGACCATGTAGAGACAGAAATAAGATGGCGTTGTGTCAATAAGATTAATAACATAAAGCTATGTATGTGCTAGACATGCTCTGTTTGGCCCATGAGGCCCAACACTCATGACTGGCCTGCAGTTGAGCTTACAGTACATACCTATTTTCTCTCTCTTCCATGTCAGCGAAGGAGGACGTTAGTGGGAAATCAACAATCACTTTTTATTCATCTGCTTCATTTGAAGACCGTTTTGTGTAAAACCTGCCTTGTGTGACAAATGGCAGATCATAGCAGATATTATCTTTCATACTATGCACCCCCCCCCACCCTAAAATAATTCATAAGATTTACAAAGATTGCATAAACTAATCCAGTTGTATCTTGATGGCTTTGTGGCTGATCAGATTACTATAAAGATGTGATATCTTGTGTTTGCACATTACTTGAGGCCCTTTTTCTGTGGAATCATGATGATTGGCCAATTATTACACTCTAAGGATAGAAAGCTCCGCATGCAACATTTTCAAGTAAATATCCTGGAACCTGATCCTACAATGTCTGTGTGGTTTCAGATTTGGCAGATTTGACAGATTTGGCACACTGATAAGTTATATCAAGAATTGCCCCTGTATGTATCACTGTTAGTTTTTCTTACTGCTTGTTTTTGCACAATATAGACCAACAGAAGCAGTTTCTGCTTAAGAAACAGCAGAGGTTTAGAGGTTTAGTTGTCAGAAAACTCTCCTCTATGTTTGAAATAAGGCTGACATGAGATGGTTCACTTTGGCCACTCAGAATACTGAATGGTCTCCAAAGCTTTGAGAGTTTCCACTTGAACTCCTTTTCTGTCTTATAAATAGATGTTGATATCATCAAACAAATTGCCTCTGGAACGTTTGACCCATCGTTTGACCCAGTCGACTGTGTCAGTGTGATAATGCTTACTACACAACATCATTCACTTTGTCTCCTTTATCTGAGTGACTAACATCCACTTGGTTCTATTGTTTGATGCAAAGGTGACTGTCCTCGGCATTCAGCAGTGTGTGTTTATGTAAGCAAAAAAAGTCAGGCCTGACTGTGGGATGCATTGTGAAGGTGGCTGTGCTGTTGGGCAGTCACAGTGCACCGATTGCTTGTGGCTAATATGATCACGGCAACAGCCAGGCAGGCCCGAGTGAGAGTGGAGCCTTAATCTCCCCTAATGTCCCTCTGCCAAATTGGCCCGATTTGTCAGGCAGAGGATCATCATCCACTCCTCAGATGACTTTCAAAGGGCCCCTCTCCTTTTTGATGTGCAGATCACATGGAGCCCAGCCACTGATGTTTGATCCCAAAAACCGCAACTCCGCATTACAATTCACTAATGTTGCCTTCTAAAGTTGTACGTGGGAGAGATGGTGAAGGAGGTAAGAGCTGTGCCATCCTAAGAGCTTAAAGATTTATCAATAGCTCCATATGATCTTCTCTCCTTCATATGTCATTTATATGTAAGTCTCACGGTATGCGTTTAAATTGCTTGCTATGTCTACTGTAATGTCCCCTTTGGATAAATTAAGTGATGAAGGCAAAGGCATCCTTTTGCACAGAGTGTGAGGGAAAAGATGACATAACTCATTTGTGAATTTGACTGTGCTTTTATGTGTCCCCTTGATGCTTCTGTTGAAATTGGTTTGAAAACTAGTCCCCCTTATCTAAAATTGAACATGTCATTGACTTTTCACTGACTCGTGAAAAAACATCAAAGGAAAAAGAAATCCACACTCTGCTCTGCATGCTGCCCCATATATAACCAATATACGGTGAATAGTGAGTGTGTTTATAATGACAAGTACTTGTATATATTCGTAATTTGTGTATAGTGAAGTATATGCTATATAGAATTTAAAGAACCTAAACATCTGTGATATTATGTGACTTAACCATATTCCTTTCGATGATGATGAATGATAACATTGTGATTTTCTTTTAAAATTTCAGTTTTTGATTGTTAAGACTAATTTGTTTTGATTTTTTAAATTTTTCCCCTGTTGCATTTTTGGGTTAGGGTTAGAGAGAGACGTGTTCTCATGTCAATAAATATGTTCCATGTCTTGATGTTCCTAACCCTAACCCATACATCACACATTGATTTAAGATGAGATATGGTGAACTAATTGTAATCGGTATTTGATTGTGGCTAAATAGTTGTAATTGGTTGTAATTACATAAATCATTGTACTTTTTCCTTTGTAGATGAGTGCAAAAGGCTCTGATCAAAGCTAATGAAGTTTCAGTTTGTAAATCATATTTTGTAGGTTCTACTAGCTGCCATAGATTTTCCTTAATGCAGGGGAAACTTATGGACTTGAACAATATGCTCACCAACTGTTTTCTTCTTTTTTTTTCAGAGATGTTTCAAATATGTCTTGAAAAGGTTGGGATCTCCCCACAACTCCCAGCCTGATTGTTTGTTGATCCAGACAATCAAACCACCCATGACAACAGGGAGCACCATCCAACCCTAGAGACAGCCATGTCTACCTGCTAAGTGCCTTTAGCCTTCGGCACTGGTGTCATGACCAGCCTGAAGTGCCCACCCATGGAGCACACTGTTGGGGGTACCATCCCAGCCACTGATGAGTTTTATACCCGCCACCTCCGTATGGTCAACGGAGGAGCTGTGCCAACACGCACAGACAATGTCCATGCCACTGTGAGCACAGGAGTGCCTAAAATGGGTGTACGGGCCCGGGTGGCCGATTGGCCCCCAAGGAAAGACATGACTGGGGCTCCGTGGCTCTTAAACGCAGATCCAGAGAACTCTCTTGTGGCCTCTGTTGGAAAAGGCCACCCTAAGTTAGGCTCTATCCTGAGCCCTCAGGACTCATCAATGCTGCGGAACATCCACAATACATTGAAAAATCGCGCCCAGGCCCAGGCTAACAATTACAGCCCTGAAACACGTTACCTGGCTGCAGGAGACTACAGAGGTCCTGTTTATCGAAACCCAAGACCGAAACGCATTCGCCAACGAAGCAACAGTGACATGACTATCAGTGAGATGGAAGGCAGTGGAGACAGTGGAGAGGAGTGGGGTCCAGCATCAGGAGCTAAATGGTCCCCTCTTCATCGTGAATATGGTAGCACCTCCTCAATAGATCAGCATGGAGCTGCAGGAGAGAGCTTCTTTGAAATGCTGAGGGGATACCAAGGTGAAAAAGCTGACCAGCGAAGCCCTGCTCCAGAGAAACTGGAGGACATGTTGAATGTTGGGTCCAAGCAGACCATCATGGATCTTCAGGACGAAGTGGACAGTCAGCCTCCCAAAACCAAGGAGAGAGATAAGCCTCCCAAAAGACGCACTAAATCAGAGACAGGCGGTGAATCTATATTTCGCAAACTTCGAAATGTGCGAGGTGAGTTGGACTCTCCCAGAACAGGGTCTGATGCAGAGGACAGCCGGACAGAAGACATGGGCCCCCCTCTAAAGCCCTGGATTTGTCAGAAAGGATTTTCACACTATGATGTGCAGAGCTTGATGTTTGACCTCAATGAAATTATTCATTTGCGGCAAACGGCTGGCAAGAGGAAAAACACCACCACCGGGGCTTCTGCTGCTGCTGTTGCCTCTGCTTCCTCCACCCTCTCGTCCACTCATAGTCTGCCTTACAGCTCCCCAAGTGGCAGCCAAGAAGAGCTCAGTTCTAGGGACAGTCCGAGTCTGGAAGCTGGCGACGAGCCGAGCAATGAAATGCTTCTGTGCTGCCCTTGTTTCCGCAATGAGATAGGTGCCGAGGGCAATGCAAGGCGCCGATTGGGAGCAGGTGGGATGGGATATCATGGACTAATGGGTGGTGGAACAAGCAACAGTGGTTCAGGGAGTTGGGAAGGAAACTTTTATGAATCATCTGTGAGCACACACTGCACAAATGCTGGAGTAGCCGTGCTTGAGGGACCAAAGGAAGGCCCCAGCACACTCAGTGAAAAGGGCAAACAATACATTGTGGAGCATGTGGACCTTGGAGCCTACTACTATAGAAAGTTCTTCTACCTAAGGGGTAAGATACGTGTTCTGCTCTCATCGCATTACCTTACTGACATAATTCATCTATTGTAATGTTGTTTTGAAACATTCATGTTCCGTATACCCAAATCCCATTTGCTTTTCTTGATACCCATCTATGTGCCACTTCCCCTACTCTAGAGCACTGGAACTACTTTGGGGTAGACGAGACACTTGGTCCAATGGCAGTGAGTTTGCGCAGGGAGAAACTGGATGAGGACAAGGAGCACGGCCAGCAGTATAACTATCGTCTCATCTTCAGGACGAGTGAGGTCAGGCATGATCATAATCTCATCGTCGTTGTATCCTGACTAAACCCTCGCTTTGGTCTTAGCAACACATCACCTCAACTGTCTGCACTACAGAAAATGAGAAAATCAGGGTTGTTTTTTTTTTGCACGATTGGAAAAGATTTGTTTTCTCCGTTTAGGTGTGTGTAGCTCAGTTACAACTTTGCTTGCTACACACTTGTGAAACTAGCTTGAAGTAAAACCACACTCAGCCCTTTTTTTAGTCTTCTGCAAACAGCCCCCTGGCTATTCAGCTGTCTCCCAACATCAGCAAAGTGTGAAGAAACCTCAGGAAGTGCACTTATCTTCCAGCCTGCAAGGGCTGTCAGTGTCCAACAACTTCAAACCTCTGTGTGGAGAGCTTTACCTCTCTCCATTTCAGTAGAAAATACTGTCATATTCAGTTGAAATATTGGCTCCAAGAGCTCTTGTGTTTCTCTTGAGTTTTTTTTGGGGTTTAAATGTTGAATTGGGGTTAATGTAGACGTGCATTCTAAAACAGAAGGTAAAACCAACCTGCCTGAGACCTTCTGTTGGGAACTGACAAGTGCATGTGATAAAAGCCCCCACTCCTCAGAGCACCTCAGGACCCCTGCCCCCGAGCATACCTTCCAAATACAGGGAACACAGGTTCATTGTAAACACAAGCCCAAACACAACCCCGAGCTTGCATGGGAGACAGTCGCCATCCCTTCCAGCTGCTTATGATTGCAGTGATTGAGTTCACCCCCACAACCCTGCACAATGCAGACTCTGTGTATCCAGAATGCTCTCAGACATCCTCCCACTTCTTCTTTTCCTTCTGTCCCTTTGCTGTTTACCAGAGGCGTTGTCTCATAAGTGTCTTGTTGTTTTATAGAGCCATGTTTAAACGTAAAATATGATGTTCTCATAATTCTAAAAACTGCAGTAGCACGGTTTATGGGCAGTCAGGCTTTGCGGTTATCATCTTGTTCCATCTCCGAGACCTAAGTTCAGAGCACAGCAAGGATTCCTGACGTGCATTCTTTGTCTTCTTGCGCTCCTCCTCCCCCTCTCTGTCCTTTCAGCTGATAACCCTGCGTGGGTCTGTCCTGGAGGATGCAGTGCCCTCTACCTCTAAACATGGAACCACTCGAGGGCTGCCCGTCAAAGAAGTGTTGGAATACCTTCTCCCAGAGCTGGACCTGTCCAGCCTCAGACTGGCCCTTAATACACCCAAAGTCACAGAGCAGCTGATGAAATTGGATGAACAAGGGGTAGGAGTGTATTCTTAACTAAACATTACCCACATTGTAATCACGTGCCTGTTAATGTATCCATACAATAGAGAAAATGTTGAGTTTGTCTGAGTCTGTCCAAAATGGGTCATGTAAATCATAGGTGTTTGTCTGCTTCTCCGCAGCTGAGCTTCCAGGTAAAGGTTGGGGTGATGTACTGCAGAGCGGGTCAGAGCACTGAGGAGGAGATGTACAACAACGAGATGGCTGGTCCTGCCCTGGAAGAGTTCCTCCAGCTGCTTGGAGAGAAAGTTCGACTGAAGGGCTTCACAAAGTACAGAGCTCAGCTGGATACCAAAAGTAAAGACTCCCAAATAGTTTGCTAGACAGTGCACTCAAGCAGAGAAGTGATTCTTCACCTTTGTTCTCATACTTAGGTGTTACTTGAACATGCTTTCATGCTCTATTGTTGAAAATACACCTCCTCCTACGACACTTTTGCATCAGTTGTACCTTTTAAAGGTGCAGTGTGTAAGATTTCTGTCCATTATTCTACAGAGGTAAAATAACAAAACAAGTATGTATAGACATTTTTCCAAATGTATAATTGCCCCAATGTATGGTTTTTTATATATTCTTTAATGTATATTCACACCAGGAGCGGGTCCGCCCTATGGGGGTCGCCATGTTTTTACAATGGCCCAGAGTAGATTTCTTAAACATCTTTTGAGCTTGAATGTCAACTACCAGGGCCACCATAGGTTCTCCTGCATACTTGAATGAGAAGGGTGAGGTGATGGATACAATATACAACTTCACCTGTAGATGTCACCAAATCTTACACACTGTACCGTTTAAAGGCACAACATTTAGGATGTATAGATGTATCTTGTGGTGAAGTTAAAAGTTGTAGCTGAATACACCAGTACACCAGAGCTTATCCTTCCCTTTCAAACATGTTGGAGAACTGTGGTCGCCTATCAACAGGACCAATGACACAGTGTTTCATGGATGTTCTCTAAGAGGGAGATGACTAAATGTACTGAAAGTTTGCTTGAATAAGAAACTATCCAGCACACTACAGCGAGGAATAAACTAGAAAGCATAATGTCTCCTTTTAAGATACAATTTCTATTCTATTGCTCGGTGAAATGACACCCCGTCTTGAAAAGCCCTCAAAATACGCATGTGAGTGATGAATGTCAGTATTTGTGAAATGGGTCTCACACACTGAATAACTCTTTTTTTTTTTCCCGCAGCGGATTCCACAGGAACTCACTCCCTGTACACATCATACAAGGACTATGAGATCATGTTCCATGTGTCGACTCTGCTGCCTTACACACCCAACAACAAACAACAGGTAAATGATGGGAAGTTCAGCCTTTTGTGTTGCACTATTGGCTGTTTAACAGGAAATGAAAAACCCCTTTGTCTGAAAACAAAATGACACCTGTAAGGAAGGGTGTATTGTGTATAGTGCATGACAGCACATTTGGCTCAGGTGTCGATTTAAATTCCCACTTAGCTTTCTTTCTGGTTAACTGTTTTCAACGTGTTATGCTTTTTGGAAATACACATACCTGTTCTATTCTAATTGAGACTTTGTTGTTTTTATTGACCAGCTGCTGAGGAAACGCCATATCGGGAATGACATTGTGACAATTGTGTTCCAAGAGCCAGGTTCTCACCCTTTCACCCCTAAGGCCATTCGCTCTCACTTCCAGCATGTCTTCATCATCGTCCGAGTGCACAACCCCTGCTCTGACAGCACATGCTACAGGTGATGCTCAACAACACACAAGGAAAGATGACAAACAGAACTAATGATGATGATGACTAGCAGCTGTATTGTTAATACGGGGTCTAACGTGTCCAAAGTAACACATTAGAATTCAGATTGCTTCTTGAATTCCTGATTTTTCAGTTAAGTCTGTTCCTAATTTAAATACTCGGTTACTTTGTTACTTATTCCCAAAGTAAGCCATCGTTTTTAATCATTCACCAAACATACTCGTGCTGTTTTGAGACATGGAAAGAAAATCCTCCACAAGTTCAGTTTGTGTCTGTCTGTCCCATTTTCTGGTATGTGCATTGGCACAGTGGTAGCGTGCAGATTGGTTGCGTTCAGTGTGTGTGTGAGTGAGATGACAGTGGCATAAGCGAGTAGTTTACAGAAGTATTGGCATTTTTGCTCCACTCCACGACAAATGACAAAAAGACGACTTCTTTGTTGGTTTATTGTTATGTAGCGAGTTACTTTTGAATTGCAGCAATGCTTTTCTTTTGATACATATGTGCGTTTGATTGTCTACCTAGTTTTATGGATCCAACTTAACCTGCTTTGTAGTACCTGTATGAATCATTCCACAATTGGTCCTGAAATAATGAACCATAAGCATCCCAGCTCCAGCTGGTTGTGAAAGCGTCCTTGAGGCCTTGGGGACTAAGGTGTACGCACTGCTAGCCGTTATTAGCTGAATTTGCTAGCCTCACTTTTCAGTTCTTCCTGTGGGATCCTAAGACTCCCCCTGGTCAAATGGGATATGCAGTCCATGTCATAAGTTGGGTGGACCTGGGGAAACCCTGATGGAGGCATCGTGATTGGATTTCGGAACCAGCTCATCTGTCAACTCACTGACATGTGACCTCCCGGCCTCTTGACAGAGAAATATAATTCAAAATGCCCCTATTTGCTAAGTTCACTCGGTTAGAGCCCACGCTCTTAACTGAGGGTCTGATCGACTGGTAAATCAAAAGCTTTGTTTTGCGCCTCGGATCCCTCTTCGGCACAATGTTATGGTACAATGCCCCCGTTAATGCTGATGTTGCTCCGACCCACCCGTCCATCTCACGCTCTGTCCTCCCCTCACTCGTGAACAAACTCCTTCACTTCTCCGCTCGACAAGTTCCTCGCTACTCTTCAGTTTCACCAGAGGCATTGGTGTCTTGTCGGTAGCTGTCATTACGACAAAAGCATTGACTTGAAAGACGTGGGTCAAACGTAAAAGCCTGCTGCCCGACCGCAGTCCAGCGTTTCTATCCGTGCACACTCTTATCGACTGTAGGTCTTCGTGCGTTTGATCCAATAGAATCCAATGGCCCTACACTGGCTGTCAAACTGATGAGAATCCTCCTCCTCTCCTTCTCCTCCTCTGGATGATTCTTGGTCTTGTGGTGATTAGATTCTGTGTGGCGTTCACACTTCTGCATCACTACACCCCCCCCCCCCCCCCCCCCCCCCCCCCCCCCGCGTTCACACTTCTGCATCACTACCCCCCCCCCCCCCCCATCTCCCCCTTCCCCTCACACACAGACACTCTCTTTCTGCATGCACAGATATTATTTACACATTGTTGCTCTCCCTCGCGCTCTTCTACTCCTATCGCTCTTTTTACCTCTTTATCATGCTCACTTGCACTAAAGTGACACCCCGCCCGCCCCACACACACTCACACACATACATACAAACTCACACATACACACACACGCACACACACATACATGCACACAAATTCTGTCGAAGACTTGCTCCTTCACGCATAATACAAGTAACTCCCCTACCCCTTTCTTCTCCTCCTCCTCCTCCTCCTCCTCTTCGTCCTCTCCCTGCTTGCCACTTTGCCTTTGGGCAGCAGGATCCAGAGTGGTCTGAAGGAGTTAGCGCCATGCACACAAAGTGCTCTCTTCACTCAGACAAGCATGTGAGCAGGGGGAATTGTTGAGTCCCTCAGAGCTTAGAAAGTCCACCTCAGGAGCAGACGGGCAACTTTCCTGGCTCGCGCCCGCATCACGTTTGGGCTAATTTATTTGCGAGCCCTTCTTCTCCACTATCTGCCAAGCTGTTGACATTTTTGTATGACCATCAACAAGCGTCCGCCATCGTCCAGCCTTTTTTTCTTTTTTCGCCTGGAGGGAGCATCCTCTGGTTTACACGGAAAGATGACCATGTCTTTTCGAATGGTTTGCCTTATTGATGAAATGGAGAAGCGCGAGATGCAGAGTGCTTGAGGAAAAACCAACCCCACCCACAGTCAACTTCCAGACTTTCTACCTCTGGCTTCTTCTCATGTTCTGAGGATCGAGGTGCCAAATGTCAAGAGTGTCACGAGTGTTTACCTGGATGCTTTCCCCTGGTTGTTTGGAAACAATCCCACGCCTGGACAAGAGGAGTGGGACAGTCTCAGGGATTTGCCACTTTGATGTGTGGAGTTTCCTCAGTGCGAGATCGTATTCACAGCGTAATTGAGAGGACGTAGCGACTAAATCAGTAATCGTGAATTAATTACAGGAAACATTTGGAATATTTTGCTGCTGCATGCTTGAGGGTTGATTTTTGGACAGATCCTGAGGTAAGTTCCCTACGCTGGCAATGCAATGTTTTGGTGTTGTGCTGTCATTAACAGCATTTCCATGGTGTGATTTGATCAAGCTCTGTGGATTTTGTAAAACGCACATCGCAATCGGACCGATTCTCACGCAAAGCGGCTCCAATAGATGTTGCTTTTCATTTTTAGTGTCCTTTTGCATGGCTTTGCTTTTAGATGTTGCGTAACACTGTGTTAGCAATGCTCTGCCTGCTCTAATCCCTTAATAAAGTATATGTTGTGATTTATTGAGTCATGTGGTTATTAATAGCCAGTTGTCGCCGAGATTTGGATAATGCTCAGGTCATATTGAGCCAGGCCAAAGCATTAGCGGAGTAAGTGGCCCAGGGCCAGCGGGTGCTAATCTGCTTCTTTCAACCGCTGCCTTCAAGTCACACGGGGCCAACAAGGCAGATTGCATAACTAGATCTTTGTTTGTAATGTAGGCTGTCTGTGCTCAGCGGCTCTGGCCTCTGCACTGCCTCTCTGTGCCATGATGTAGCAGAGAGTGGCAGGGTGTCAGCACTGGGAGCCCACTTGTCAACTGTGATTGGATGTATGGTATTTATGTATATGCTGGGTGTAGTCAGGCGTGGTTTGCAACATTTCTGCTACGGGCAGTGGCTATGTTATCGGTTTAATGGAGTGGAAGGAGACTTGTCAGGACTGTCACATCAGCTTATACATGGCCATGTCTCAGTTCTCACATTCTCACTGGCTTGTCCATGCCCCCGACTGTATGTATAATTATATACCCTCAATATATCCCTATTCTTAACCATCAACTTAGCAGGAGTAAGAGCAATGGTAATTCAAAGATTTGAAACTACACTTTACTGATTTAGTTATACACTGAGCTCCTCGTCTTCCAAACAAACAGGCATGAGACGGCACTTCCTTACCCCTGTTTACTAATTTATTGTAATGAAACACGAGGACAAGTCATTGTGTGGAAATGGAATAGGAGCAGTCGAGGGTAACATGAGGATAGCTTTGCCCAGAGGGATTTCAACGCCCTCCTTTATACACACAAGTGAATCGGGTCAAAGGCAACAATACCTTAGGGAAACCATGTAAAGATGTTTCCAATTTCTCGTCAAAGGAATATGCACTCATGCATTTTTGCGAGTAATTTCCATATTCACTGAATGGAAGCGCTACTTTGCATTTTGTATGTTTTTGTTTTCATGATTGGAGAAAACTGCTTACTTAACACTTTTGAAGGTGAAGACACCCCATGCTCCACTATTTTTGTAAAAAAATATTTATTTTTGTAGAATAGCTCAAAAGAATAAAGCTAATTAGCAGTTATTTGTCAAAAATGAAGGGGCACAGAAACATGCCATACACAGCAAAACAATGGGAAAATGCAGGCAGCAACACCTCTCTCTTCTAGTGTCACGTTTAAGATGATGTATGGGATTAGTATTGTATGTCACTGTACATTTTATTCCCAGGAAAGTCCTGCATACTTTGCCCTTTTAAAATACTTTGATTTAAACATATTCAAACACGTCATATCGATTCCTACAGCAGTGACCTTACACCCTTCCTCTCCTCTGATTCCTCTGCAGTGTGGCCGTCACCCGTTCCCAGGACGTTCCCGTCTTTGGCCCCCCGATCCCTAAAGGTGTGACTTTCCCCAAGTCCACTGTCTTTAGGGATTTCCTGCTGGCCAAAGTCATCAACGCTGAAAACGCGGCCCACAAGTCGGACAAGTTTGGTGCCATGGCAACTCGCACACGTCAGGAGTACCTGCGGGACTTGGCGGAGCGTCATGTGACCAGCACTCCGCTGGAGCCCACTGGGAAGTTCCCCTTCATTTCTCTGGCGCACAAACGACGGGAGAAGGTGCGTCCCTACAGTGGGGCGGAGCTCCGGAGCCTGGGGGCGGTGACTTGGCAGGTGCACGCTGAAGATCAGGTGGCCGGAGCGGAACGTGAATGCCTATTGGCCATTTCCAATGACTTCGTCATCCTGTTGGATCAAGACGCCAAGGCTGTGGTATTTAACTGTGCCACACGTGATGTGATTGGTTGGTCAACCGGGAGCCCCGCCTCCATGAAAATATACTATGAGCGTGGTGAGAGCGTGTCACTTCGCTCCATCAACAACAACACTGAGGACTTTGGAGAGGTTGTGAAAAGACTGGAGGTCA
Organism: Chascanopsetta lugubris; assembly: GCA_016785325.1. NCBI lineage: Eukaryota > Metazoa > Chordata > Actinopteri > Pleuronectiformes > Bothidae > Chascanopsetta > Chascanopsetta lugubris. Next base: position 1,062 of record JAFBJT010008458.1, on the reverse strand, counting down.
GTAATGCTACACTACTATCTGAGAATGAACATCCCTGTAACACACACACACACACACCAACGCACCAACCATCTGCTGCAGCTTCATGTTTATACTTTAGCCACTCCCCTCGAGCAATTATCAGAAAAAATTTGAACTTTTGAATTCCTAAATCAACTAGATCCCCGTATATTTTAAAATCTGTGCTGATTCTCACAGTTTTAAGTATCAGTCCCTTCAACCTGCCTCGTTTTCCTCGTCAGAATCCAAAAAGACATGCATTGACAAATGTCCTGCCTCTTAATTTAGAGAGAGGGTAAAAAATATCCTCCCCCTGATCAAGATCTTCACTGACATTCAGTAGTTTTGCCTTTACTCCGTCTTTAAAAGAAGCCATCTTGGAATTGGTGGAGTAGCTATTGTGTAAACGTTGTGTAAGAGGGTAGGACAAATACTACTTCTAAGATGAGTCACTATTGTCAATAAGGACCAGATTTAATGGAATGTAGTGATCACAATATAGTTTTGATCATAGCAAAATAAGAAAGTGATTTTTTTTTTTTAAATAATGCTTTTGCATTTTTTAAACTCAGTGGTGATCTAAACAATAGTTGATCTAATCCAGACTTGAAAACTGCTATTAATCAGGTGTTTTCTTGTTGTTTTTTTCTTTGTTCCTAAAGATGCGTTAAAACCACAACCAGACTTAAACTCTATCTGGATTCAGAATAATATTCAATGATAACAATCCTCTGTGATAATAATCATTATCAAATATTAAAAGCTAAAAGCCTTCATGAATATTGATTCAAATGTTTTGTAATATAAACAAAAAGTAAGATATGAGGAAACAATTAAAAGTAGAGAAAACATTCATTACATGCTTTTAAAAATGAATCAGCAATATCCATGATCATAACAATAACACACTGATATAGATTTTTATCTGTATCTTATATCTTATCCAGAGATAAGACAAGTAAACAGTGTCAAGGGAGGTTTTCCTCCTGAATCAGCAACTTCCAGTCCCATGATGGGGAGTGTGAGGGGGAATCTTCTGATTTTTCTTCCTCTGTTTACCCC
>JAFBJT010008456.1:25545-40561 GCA_016785325.1 Chascanopsetta lugubris | reverse complement strand
TAGATGCGTGTGTGTGTGTGTGTGTGTGTGTGTGTGTGTGTGTGTGTGTGAAGGCTCTGAATATCCTGCAATTACAGGCAGAGCCCTGAAGATAAAGCCTCCTCCTGCAGCCTGCGTGTCTCAGCGCTGGTCCACAGGGAACCAGGCTGCAGCTCCATCCTCTCCGGCAGCTCCTCAAACCCTCGTTCCCCTCCGTGCAGACCCCCTCCTCACACCGAGGCCGTTTGAAATGCGCGCTGCGTTGGCGCACACGCCGCTGCGCCGTGGAGACGGAGGCCTCGGGTTTCCCGTGGATTTGTAAACCAGAGATTCGGAGCGCGCGTGAAGACGCGGCAGCGCCAGGAACCTTCGGCCCAGATAATGTGCTCGGACAGGAAGTCGATTCTGCAACGTTAGGGACTTGCAGGCGCAGACGCAGGAAGTGTTGCAAACATGGAGAAGGATGTGCGCGGAGTAAGAGCTTTGGTTTTTTGGGTCAAAACAAAATGTCGTGTTCCTCCTCCAGAAATCTGGAGCGCTGAGACTTGAACCTGATTCTGTCAGATGTTCCTCTCTGATCCTGATGATGTGAAATTAACCCAAGTTCATGACCCACATCGCGGCACCAGAGGTCAGAGGTCGGCTCTTTATATTGTTTACGTGTCCGAGTGCCTGTTGGGGGGGGGGGCTCTGCTCTCTTTGTCTGACCATGTCATTAAATACACATACAGTAAACAACCCCCCCCCCCAACACCCCCCCCCCCCCCACACACACACACACACACACACACACACACACTCGCTCCCACAATCCATTTCCTCCGTCCATTATAGGAAATGAGCCCAGTTCACTTCCCCCTCGTCTGCACCGGCACGTTTGGTTTCTCGCGCCTCTGAGCCGAACCACATGTGAGTAAAGAAGACGGATGTTCTCATGTTTCATTCACCAACAGGAAAACACACGATAAATGGAGGCTTTGATTATTGGAAACACCAAAACAAGCATTTATGGGGAATTCACAGCCCTGGAGACGAAGATTCAAATAAAGATACAAACAAATCACAGAGAAGTCACGGAATAATTTTAGAGTGTGGGTTACACTTCACATTTTACACATTAGCTGAATTTCCATTTGATTAACACGGTGGATTCTTTCATATGAATACTGCCCCTTGTTTGACCCTCAGCTCTAACTCCTCCCACTTCCTGGTTCATCCCACAACGGGCAGAGAGGCGGAGCTCAGGTAGAGGTGGGGCGGGTGGCAGGTCGGCCCAGGTGTCACTCAAGAGGCCACGCCCCTCGATCACGCGCATATTCAAACCAGGACGGAGTCAAACTAAGCTCGGCCGTCTGTGGGGATTCTCTTTTGGAGAGAGCCTCAAGTGGCCAACCTGCGAACTGCAGGTTGTCCCACGTCCTTAACGGGCTCCTCCGTCAGCCCCGGGGGGAAGGAGCTGATTGGAGGAAAAACGAAGGAAGAGATTGAATCTCTGTTATTTATGCATCGTGCCTCGTGACGGCTGAAGAGGATCCCCCCTCCGCCGACGAACTCGGTCCCACCTCAACCACTTCTCCCATCACCCGCCGCAGCACCTTTAACTTTCTCCGTGTCAGCGCCGGCTTGGCCCCGCCCCCTGCTGCTGTTGTGTCTGTGGAGAGAAAGCAGCAGCAGCAGCAGCAGCAGCTGAGGCTCCGAACATAACGTGAGCAGCGGGGGTCCGTGTGGAGGTGATGGATGGTGGAGATGGAAGCTTGATGTCACACTTGGTGAGGGCATGTGCCCCCGCCCCCCCGCCCCCCCCCGGAGGGGCAGAGGGTGACATTGTTGTGACAGCTGTGCTCTGGGGTCTAATGGAGAGGTCAGTTTGCCTCAGCCCCGCCCCCTCTCTCACTTTGACAACTGAACAAATACCCTCCCTCAGACTCCCCCCTCAGCTCCGGGGTCCAGGACGTAAACACGGTTCAGACGTTCACCAAAGCGCCGTCAGCTCCAGTGATTGACATGTGACCCACCTGTGTCGACGTTTGGGGTCATATTGGTTTGTTTGCCTCCGTGGTTGAGGTTTAAAACTGTGGCAGCTTCACCGTATTCAAAATGACACTGTAGCCTTTTATGTAATGGATGTTGTGATGTTGGGGAGGGGGGGGGGGGGGGCCGGGGGCGAGCGCCGGGGTGTGGGGGGGGGGGGCTCTTTTCACACCTCTCCCAGGAGTTACTTCTCGTGTCACTTGCAGACCACCCAGGAAGTCGCAGAGCTGTGTGAAGCCACGTGGCTTCACTTTGACTTTAGATGATTTGTTCCACTGAACTCGACCGGCCAGTATTAAAGGTGCAGTGTGTAAGATTTGATGACATCTAGTGGTGAAGTTGCACCTTGTATCCAACACCTCACCCTCACCCCCCCCGTTCATGGAGGAGAACCCACGGTGGCCCCCCTTTAGTGCCTCCACTCTGGGTCAGTGTAAAACATGGCTGCCCCCGTAGAGAGGACCCGCTGTCAATAAACATTAATGGGCTCATTTAAGAGTCATGGAGGAAATGACGCATGAATCACACACTGCACCTTTAATGTTCTTTACAGGGCGTGGTTTCACCCAACAAGAAAAAGGGAGGTGAGATTTTAGAATCTTTCGAAAAACCACATAGTGTCTTCATACTTTCCTTTATTCCGTTAAAGGTGCAGTGCGCAGGATTTCCCAGTTTGTTTGTAGACTGAGCTGCTGTGTAATATTTCGTAGAGACTTGCTGATCCGTAAAGTTTTTCCCAGCCTCCGCCGACGCTGTCTTTAAGCTAATCGACCTCATAAACCGGCGAGGGCGACCCCTCGGCCGGCAGAAATAACATCATGTCGTCAGACTGTGGCTTCAGTCTGTCAGAGCCACGGCTTTGTCCCGCTGCTGCTGCTGCTGCTGCTGCTGCTGCGGCGGCGGCGGCGGCGGCGGCGGCTGCTGCTGCTGCGGCGGCGGCTGCTGCTGCTGCTGCTGCTGCGGCTGCTGCTGCTGCTGCTGCTGCTGCTGCTGCTGCTGCTGCGGCTGCTGCTGCTGCTGCTGCTGCTGCTGCTGCTGTGGAATAGATGGATGGCGATGAATCAGACTCATTCTTGAACGTGTCTTCTGGACACGTTATGTCTTCATCGTACTCTGCCCTCCTCGCTCCTCCTCGCTCCTCCTCGCTCCTCCTCGCTCCTCCTCGCCACTTTCTGGCTGCCAACTGTTGCAGATAGCGCTGATGTCATTTCCTGTTTCAGCCACCGCCCCTCTCCCTCCTGCTCCCTCTCCTCTGAAGCTGTCACTTCCTCTTTCAGCTGCATGCGAAAGAGAAGTCTTTTTTTTTTTGTGTGTCTTTTGTTCGGCGGGTTGAGGAAACCAACACACCCATCCGGTGTCGGCCATGTCTGGTCGCGCTCCCGGACCGTCGGCACCACAGCTGGACAGAGGAGCCTGAAACCAGTCCACTTCAACCTTTGAACCCCCACGAGGGTCTCGCAGCTCAGCCTTTACGTTTGTGCGTCTGACCACGCCCCTTAATCTAAGACAGAACTTTAGCAAAGACTGCTGGAGCCATACAACGTGAACACTGTGGTGGGTTGTTTTGTTTTACGCTCCATAAAACAATAACCCTTAAAGCAGCGGGGGGCACAATGGAGAAATGTGGGGGACCCCCATAACAAGAGCTTGTACGACTGTCATGACGTGAAGGCCTTTACTTCCCATCAGCCATTCGTTGGCAAACGGACCTATTGGAAAACTCAGCTGTCCTCCCCACGCCGTCTCCTCCACTGGGCTTCAGTCATTGCGCCTCCGTGCGTTGTGAGGGTGTGGCCGTCACTGGGGGGCTGAGGGGGGGGGGGGGCTCCTTTGACTCTTCAATGATGGATTCCTCTTCATCAGAGTTTCAGAAGGACCCAGGATTAAAGCCCCTCCGTTCACACGGAGCAGCTGAGTGTCTTTGTTCTGAAGAATGAGTTTTATTTACTCCATGAACTCCTTCATGGGGGGGGGGGGGGGGGGGGGGGGGGGGCTGAAAGCGCTGAGTCAGCACCTGCGTTTTTCTGAGATGGCTTTAATCAGAGCTGCTGGTAAACTGCTTTCATTCTGCTGCTGCTGCTGCTGCTGCTGCTGCTGCCGCCTGGCTCTGATGTGTCGGGGTGGTTTGGTTATTTGGTTATTCCCCCCCTCGCTCACCTCGGCGCTGGAGGGGCACCTGGGTGCTGAGGGTCCGTTGTAAATAGAAATAGTTGTTTACTTGGTTCCAGCTGATTGAATCTTCTCCTCTCACTCTGCTGTTCGCCTCCTTTCCCTCTCTCTTCTTGTTTGTACTCGCTGTGGTCGATCTCCACTTCCTGTATCTGTAGCTCCAGATTAGATGCCCTGCAGGAGCTGCAGCTTTATGACTCTGCAGAGGGGCAATAAAATAAAGCGTATGGTGTAAAAGCAGCTTTGAATGTGTTCGTGGAAGAAAAGCGCCTAAAGAGCGGTCGTCGTGAAAAACCTCGAGTCCCGATGACGGTGTTTTCTTCTCAAACCCAACGAGCTCATGACGGGGGAATTTCCAGAGGAATGACTTTATTGCCCCTCGTCAGTCGGTTTCCATGGATTGATCTCAACATGTTTCCATCCCAACCGAAGCCCCTCCTCTCATTTCCAGCTCCTCCCTTTGTTCTGTTTTCAAAGAGTCGTAAGAATTTGATTCATTTTTTTTTATTGAAGTTTCTCAGTTTATTCGTTTGCTCACAATTATTTTGACAAATGAGGAAAAACATGAATGTGGCAGAACAGAAACACGCAGCTGAACCAAAAACCAACCTGGGATTTAAAGAAGTGAGAATGATGAACAGAAGTTTAAAAAGAAATGAAATAACGTAAACCTCCAACTGCATCATCAGGTCAAGTTAGAAATAAATAAAACAGCTGCTGTCGATGTCATAGTTTTACACAAATCAATATAAACTGACAGACAAACTCTGGAAGAGGCAAGAAAAGACAAAGGTTCAAATGAAAGAGATGATTGATCAAATAAAGAAGAAGAAAACAACAGATACAAGAGGAAATAACATGAATGAGAATCGTTGAAATGAAGGAAAAGTGAAAATTGCTCCTGTGTGCAGCTTTCGGTTCTTCACCCGGCTCTTTGCTCTGGAATCAGTGGAACCGCTCCGTCTGTGCCTCGTTCCGCGAGAGCTGCTGAGCTGAGCTTTGGAAACGGAAGGAGCTCAAACCACCGTCTCCTCCTCGTTATTAAGAATTCCTTCCCTCAGAAAGGGGGCGGGGCCAGGGCTCGTGGTCGTCTGGAAAGATGAGGTCCGTCCCGGTGTCGGACGTCTCGTCGCTCTCTGACTAACGGAGAAGACGGGAGTCGGCCGGGACGATATGAGAGAGTGAGTCCAGCATCTGGAAGGGGTCTTGTGAAGGAGTGAGGGATGAAGTGATGAGCAGATAAAGAGCCGTAGAGAATTCACTCCACGTGGGAGTGAAAAGCTCTGCTTTCATCTCAACCTTTGAACCCTCTGATGAGTGGTGATGATGTCATGAGCGGTGATGATGTCGTGAGCGGTGATGATGTCATGAGCGGTGATGATGTCATGAGCGGTGATGATGTCATGAGCGGTGATGATGTCATGAGCGGTGATGATGTCATGAGCGGTGATGATGTCATGAGCGGTGATGATGTCATGAGCGGTGATGATGTCATGAGCGGTGATGATGTCATGAGCGGTGATGATGTCATGAGCGGTGATGATGTCATGAGCGGTGATGATGTCATGAGCGGTGATGATGTCATGAGCGGTGATGATGTCATGAGCGGTGATGATGTCATGAGCGGTGATGATGTCATGAGCGGTGATGATGTCATGAGCGGTGATGATGTCATGAGCGGTGATGATGTCATGAGCGGTGATGATGTCATGAGCGGTGATGATGTCATGAGCGGTGATGATGTCATGAGCGGTGATGATGTCATGAGCGGTGATGATGTCATGAGCGGTGATGATGTCATGAGCGGTGATGATGTCATGAGCGGTGATGATGTCATGAGCGGTGATGATGTCATGAGCGGTGATGATGTCATGAGCGGTGATGATGTCATGAGCGGTGATGATGTCATGAGCGGTGATGATGTCATGAGCGGTGATGATGTCATGAGCGGTGATGATGTCATGAGCGGTGATGATGTCATGAGCGGTGATGATGTCATGAGCGGTGATGATGTCATGAGCGGTGATGATGTCATGAGCGGTGATGATGTCATGAGCGGTGATGATGTCATGAGCGGTGATGATGTCATGAGCGGTGATGATGTCATGAGCGGTGATGATGTCATGAGCGGTGATGATGTCATGAGCGGTGATGATGTCATGAGCGGTGATGATGTCATGAGCGGTGATGATGTCATGAGCGGTGATGATGTCATGAGCGGTGATGATGTCATGAGCGGTGATGATGTCATGAGCGGTGATGATGTCATGAGCGGTGATGATGTCATGAGCGGTGATGATGTCATGAGCGGTGATGATGTCATGAGCGGTGATGATGTCATGAGCGGTGATGATGTCATGAGCGGTGATGATGTCATGAGCGGTGATGATGTCATGAGCGGTGATGATGTCATGAGCGGTGATGATGTCATGAGCGGTGATGATGTCATGAGCGGTGATGATGTCATGAGCGGTGATGATGTCATGAGCGGTGATGATGTCATGAGCGGTGATGATGTCATGAGCGGTGATGATGTCATGAGCGGTGATGATGTCATGAGCGGTGATGATGTCATGAGCGGTGATGATGTCATGAGCGGTGATGATGTCATGAGCGGTGATGATGTCATGAGCGGTGATGATGTCATGAGCGGTGATGATGTCATGAGCGGTGATGATGTCATGAGCGGTGATGATGTCATGAGCGGTGATGATGTCATGAGCGGTGATGATGTCATGAGCGGTGATGATGTCATGAGCGGTGATGATGTCATGAGCGGTGATGATGTCATGAGCGGTGATGATGTCATGAGCGGTGATGATGTCATGAGCGGTGATGATGTCATGAGCGGTGATGATGTCATGAGCGGTGATGATGTCATGAGCGGTGATGATGTCATGAGCGGTGATGATGTCATGAGCGGTGATGATGTCATGAGCGGTGATGATGTCATGAGCGGTGATGATGTCATGAGCGGTGATGATGTCATGAGCGGTGATGATGTCATGAGCGGTGATGATGTCATGAGCGGTGATGATGTCATGAGCGGTGATGATGTCATGAGCGGTGATGATGTCATGAGCGGTGATGATGTCATGAGCGGTGATGATGTCATGAGCGGTGATGATGTCATGAGCGGTGATGATGTCATGAGCGGTGATGATGTCATGAGCGGTGATGATGTCATGAGCGGTGATGATGTCATGAGCGGTGATGATGTCATGAGCGGTGATGATGTCATGAGCGGTGATGATGTCATGAGCGGTGATGATGTCATGAGCGGTGATGATGTCATGAGCGGTGATGATGTCATGAGCGGTGATGATGTCATGAGCGGTGATGATGTCATGAGCGGTGATGATGTCATGAGCGGTGATGATGTCATGAGCGGTGATGATGTCATGAGCGGTGATGATGTCATGAGCGGTGATGATGTCATGAGCGGTGGATTTGTACATGTGGGCTGTATAAATAAACTGGGATTGATTAATTGATTCTATATATTTCTGTCTCTGGTTTGGTTTCATTATTTACAGTCACTCCATCAATCAATGCTTTTAATGACACCGAGGAGGAAACACCAGGCTGTGAGTGAGTGAGTTTGCAGACTGAATAATAATCAGGTGACAAATGATATTTCGTGTTTGTAGTTTCTGTCTGAGCTGCAGAACTTGATATCAGAGCACATGGATTCTTTCTGTTTACTTTCCCTCTAACGGAGCAACAATGGAGCCCGATGGAAGTCAGAGATCTGCTCCAGCAGCGAGAGCTCATCACGAATCATTATGGGATGTTCATAATGGACGTGGTGACTGTGACAAATGTTTAGATTGAACCACTGAAACTGTGGGGGTTTTCACGACAAATGTCAAAAAGCAGATTTTTGAGAGAAAAAAAAAAAAAAGATCCAGCTGGATTTATGATGAGGGGGTGAACAGAGAGTGGGAGAGATTTCTGCAGGGATGCAGGTTTCTGATTTGTGGAGCCGCTCCGGTGAGTTCTCAGCGGCCTCTGTGTTAATCAGAGTGTTAGATAAGAGCAGCAGAGCCTCAGACGCTCAGCAGAATGCCAATGAAGGGAGACGGGAGGAGACGGAGCGGCTACTGTATCGGGAGGATGACGGGGGAGGAGCAATTTAAACAAATAAACAATATAATCTCACTCACACGAATTCATTTTTCTGTTATCTGCGGATTAGGTCCAACAGAGCTCTGGGTGTGTAAACTCACAATTTTCAGATATGTCATTAAACTGAAGACAGCATCATTAAAACACTTTCTGCTCGAATTTTCAAACATGAAATATCATGCTCACATGAGGTTATATCATTAAATATGTGGCGGGGGGGGTACACAGAGATATATGCTGTATGTGTGTGTGTGTGTGTGTGTTAACATATATCTTCATATATCCAGAGGATCTATATTATATACTGTATAGTTTCATTGAGCATCCAAAGCAACACACATCTGAGGGTGGATGGAAAGGTTGGGGATTGAACCCACAACCCCATGCGTTCAAAGCACATGGTAAAAGAAATTCTGATGAGAGATTAGTCTTTGTGCTCACCATGGAAACCGGTGTGGTCCCTGCTGGACCCGCCTGCCTGGCCTGTCCCATGGCTCCGCCTGCTGGTCCCATCTGCCCCGGCTTGGCCTGTCCCGGTCCCATGCCCATGCCCAGGCCCGGCCCTTGGATCGGGGTCTGCTGCGGGGGGCCGGTGGTGGTGGTGGCGGCGCCTGGCTGCCCCGGCCTGGCCGCTGATGTCTGGGCCTGCTGCTGGAGCTGGGCCCTCTGTCCGGGGCCCCCGTCCGTCTGGGGGCCGAGGCCGCCCTGCCTCCCCGAACCCGTGTGGCCGCCTGCGGGGCCCTGGGCCCGACCGGAGCCGCTGCCAGACCTGGAGGAGCCTGAGTAGAGGAGGCAGGGATAAATATGGGACATCAGCCGTAACTCCACCCCCCACACATTCATTCATTCACATTCCAGAGGTTCATTCCTAAGTCAAAACTTTGACTGTCTAACGACAGGTTTCCTAATTCCTTAAATGTTTGATTAGTCTGTGAAGGACAGAGCCGACGGGAGGAGCGAGACAGAGACAGAATGGCGGCAACAAATGTCACCGGCAACGATGGAAGCGCTGGTTTCATGAGCTCTCTCCCAAAAACAGAGCCACAGAGCCGGAAAGAGCAGGAAAACACTTCCTTTGAAAAGTCCAGCTCAGAATAGTTAATTAAAAAGTGTTGATCTCCGAGGGGACAGACGATCGTAAGAGAGTGTCGTCCTCCACAGCCAGGGACACGGGACATTTCCGCCTCAGACCTAAATAACAAATTGGATCTAATCCGGGGAATCGCAGCTTATGGTTATTATTACGCAGAATTCCAGCTCTCACCATCCGGAACGAGACATGGATGCATTTATAGATGAGGACTTCATTTGTTAAATACCGTATTTATTTGATCTAAGTCAGGGAGTACATTAAAGGATCAAGTCAGGGGAGAACGTTCTCTTTCAAAGGAGTAAACACGTAAATCATAAATGTCTGTTTCACACCAGGTCACTGACATATCATGTTTTTAATGAACACAGTTTGGCTCTGCTCCTCATCCTGGACGTGGGCCAGAGCCACTTCTCAGAGAGAGACCTGAGAACGAATCCATCCCTGACTCCTCCCACACGAGTCGGGACTGAAACCGAGGGGCAATCCCCAGTGCAAATGGATGAGGCACAATAGGAAGTGAAAGAACGTATGCGGTTTATAGCGCATCTGCTGGGGGCTGGTTCCAAAAGGGAGCATGTTCACTCCCATGTTAAAATGTTTCAAGCCTGGTACAAACTTCGGTTTTAGTCTCAATCATTCACACGTTTTCCCGTGACAACTGTCCGTGGGGTGAACTTCTTCCTAACGTGCTTATTTTCATTTGATCGACATTTGAAATTGCGCATATTTAGGGGCGTGGTCTCTTGACTGATCCCCGAGCCGACCTGTTATGTACCGCGGATGAGGTGACCACAAGCCCGCGCACAGCTCCGTGCGCGTGTTCCGCCTCTTTGCCCCGTCCTTTGATGAACCGGACACCAGGAGCAGTCAGGATTCAACGAGGTGGCGACAAGGGACTCGCCCACAATTCGCCTCAAAAACCATCTTCATTCACAGTCTGACTGAAACATCAACGTTGTATCTCAGGCGTGAAGGTGACACACATGTACCTGGAGGTTGACCCTGCATGTCCACTTGCTGCTGGGACTTGCTGCGTGAAGACCTGTGTGGGTCTCCTTGTCTGGACGATCGTTGGCTGTGATGGTGTCCGGACGGATCACGCGGATACTCCGAGGAGTGGTATGCCCCAGACCTGGACTCGCCACGCCTTCCTGTAGACGACGATCGCCCCGAAGGCTCATGCCTCATTGACGGGTCTTTGGGGTGAGCCTTGGACGACCTGGAGGACCTCGGCTCGTCCGAATGACGTGACGAGGACGAGTGGCGGCCTGAGGTGCCGTGTTGTCGGTGGTCGCGGGACGAAGAGTGTCGCCCTCCGTGGCTGTACTCGTCCTGGGGCCACAGGTCCTCCTCAGGAGGCTCGTCGTAATCGTGGTAGGTGTGTTTGACGTGGCGGCTCCTCCCGGAGTGGCTGCTGCCGTAGTGTCGAGAGCTGGAGCGCGGCTTCTCAAACCAGTCGGTTTCTTCCTGGCCAAGATGGTAGGCTTTGGAAACCGAGAGCAGATCACAGTCAATCTCCATGTCGTTCGGAGACAGCGGCATGCAGACTGTGAGAAGGAAGGAGGCAGGAAGGAGGAGACCAACAGCATGCAAAAGAAAAGAACAGGAAAGAGAAGACAGAAAGAGAGGCAGAAAATAAAAATACGAGTGTGACATCCATGCAGAGTAGACTCCACCTTACAATAGACACATGACACTGCAAAAGTGTCGGTCACGGCAGCCGCTCATGTGCTCAGACCTTTAACTGCCGATCAAATCGAACGCTGCACAGGCAAAGAGCCGCACGACAGACGAGCAACCTTTCTCACTCTATACTTCCAATGTCTGGGGTGTGGCAGTGAGACAGCAACACACCTCCACTCTGCCAAGTTAACTTGAGAGGGACAGTTTTGCAGTGTAGAGGAAAAATACATGACGACAACACATCAATTCAAATATCAAAGACAGAATCAAATACAGAACCCTGTGAAGGAAACACAATGCGTCTGTGTCGTGCAAAGAAGGACCTTTGAAGTGAGTCAGAGGGTAGCGAATGAGGAGAACGACCACGCCGAAGAACCATGCGAGTATCGGACAGACAGACGAGTGGACGAACAGGCGGACGCACTGACAGGCAGGCAGACAGACAGACAGCAGTCCACTGATCAGAGAGATCCAAGAGACGCAGGAAGAACAACACATCGGCATGCAACCAGGCTATCTCTGTCTCTCTGTTTCTGTCTTTCTCTGCGCTAAGCCTAGCCTCTGGGTGGGTGGGGGACGTTTAGATAAATGGTGGGGGCAGTAGGTAGTGAGACAGCGTGGGCATTCAGCTCCACAATTACCTTCGCTGTCTGAAACAGCGCAATGATAATCGTCTATAATGTACGTATCATCCGATTTGTAGACGTGTGTCCGAGGAAGGTCCCGTATGTGGTCTTGCACATCTGGCAGCGAATGGCTGGAACCATATTGGCCATAATAGTAATGGTATCTATTGCTGTGACTGTCGTACGGGTCGGGCCCTAAGCTCGAGGATCGACCAGAACCCATGAACCTCCCCAGGGGACTGAGTGGACTCTCCTCTTCAGAGTACTGCCGGGTCGGGTGGCGCCCGTGGCTGTAGCTGGATCGGTAGGGGCGATCGTCCCGTTCGTAGGACCGGCTGCGGTACCCGGAGTAGTCCCTGGCTGAGATCTTGTCCATGCCATAGCCGGTGGAGCGGGAGCGGCCGGTGGAGGTGTAATAGATTCGATCGTCCTCCTCCACCATGGAACCGTAGTGCCGACTAGCGTGACCGGAACCGCCACCGCTCTCATAGGTACTCCTCTTAAAGCCGTAATCCTCGATCAGCTGGCGCCCTCGAATGTGGGAAGAGGGGTAAGCCCCGCCTGTGGCTGAGGAGTATGAGGCGAGGTCCGCCTCCACGTCCCGCGCCTCCTCGATGGGGGAAAACTTGGAGATCTTCTGCTCCATGCTCCCCAGCTTCCTGTGCTTGCTGCGCTTGGTGGACATGACAGCAGGAGCCAGGAGGCTTCTGGAGGATGGCGAAGGTTTCTGTACCACGGAGCGGATGCTGCCATGTTTGTAGTCGAAGTCATAGTAATAGGGGGATCCCCCACCCATGCTAGCGCTCACGCTGCTGCTGCTGCCCCCTAGAGGTCCGTGCCTGTAGCTGCTCTTACCCCTGCTGTGGTGGTCGTACAGCTCTTCCTGCATCGCTGCTTCCTCCTCAGGTGCCCTGCCGTACGAGGAGCTGCCAGTTCCCCCACGCGTCGTGCTGCCAGTGGTGCTGATGTGGCCGTGGATGTCACCCGGGTAACGCCCACTGCCGCCGTGATGCATCATGTCCACTGTTGTCGTGCCCAGCCCGTCTTTTGCCGTCAGCTCACTTACGTCATCGATCATCATGTAGTTTCTTGGAATGTTCTGCTCTAAGCTGGGAGCCCCATACATCCCCTCTGCCGTGCTGTAGGTGGAAGGACTGTCTACAGAGTGTCCATAAGCATTGGACACCGTAGACGTGTACTGTCCATAGGAACTGGCTGTGGTGGTCGTGTAGCCATAAGTATTAGCGGTGGTTGTGGTGTACTGGCCGTACGAACTAGCTGATGTTGAAGTATATTGCCCGTAAGTGCTAGGTGGCACTGTGGAGTACCCACCGTAGCTGCTGGACACTGGTGCCGAGCCATAAGGCCCATAGGAGCTGGCCATGGTGGTTGGTCCAGTGTACTGACCATAAGAGGGCGCTGCACTGGAATATGCAGCATCCTGGGCCGTGGTGGTGACCACGACCGTGGGGTTGCTTATTGTCTCATAGTTGGTGGGCATCTTGTGCTCCAGATCTGCCAGTGATGTCTGCCGGGGTCTTCCAGGATGGACTGTTAAGATGTCAGCTTGTGGCTGCCCAGGGTATAGGGTGGTCTGGCTGGGGTAGGACACAGCGCTGGGATACGGTGAGCTGTGGGTGGGGTAAGGAGGCTGACCAGGTGGCGCAGGACCAAAACCTGTCTGTCCAGACTGGGGCTGAGGTGCAGCTGGAATCCCCATGTCTGTCTGGGGGTAAGGGGGCTGAGTTTGGGGGTAGGCGTGGGAAGAATAAGAGGCCTGAGACTGGTACGAAGGTCCTGGAGGGGGGACGTGGCTCTGGAGGGGAGTGGGCTGCGGCAGAGCCTGAGACTGGGACACTGTTGGATAAGGAGGCTGGTTGAACGTTGAGGACTGGTACGGCACATTTGAGGGTTGAGCTGGTGCCGCAGGTTGGCTCTGAGGGTGCTGACAAGAGAGGAAGGACGAGGTGGGCGGGTACTGGGCCGCTGTGTTGAGATCACTGGTGAACTGGCTGAGAGGGGCGGTGCTTGGCCTGGTGGTCAGTAGTCCGTTGGACTCATGTGAGGCAGCGGCAGCTGCTAACCGAAGGTTATTCAACTCACTATCCGACATGTAGTCCCTTGTGTCCCCCATGCACCTCAGGTAGGCAATGTCCCTCCTCTCCCTCTCTTTGACCAGTGTCTCCTTCCTCTGGTGGATCCCCAGCTCCAGGTATCTGAGCTTAGCATCGATCTCCTTCTCCTCCTCCTCCAGTTCAGCTTGTTGCTTTCTCAGTTTGGTCGATTCTTGCTCGACGGCCTTGAGCTCGTGGGTGAGGTCTTTGAGGAGGCTGGCTTTCGCTGCCAGACCCGACCGGGAGCTGGGCTTGAGGCTGGGCACAGAGGGCAGGTAGACCTGTTGGAGGGCGGGCGCCATCATGGGCAGGTGAGTGGCTGCAGCCGTCTCGTCAGGAGGAGGGCTGGGCAGGGTTCGCTTCACCTTTCGGAGCAGTGAGCTTTGCTGTAGGGCGGCCAGCTGGAGAGAGCGGTAGGGAGGGAGTGAGGGAGGGAGGGAGGGTGGGAGGGAGTGAGGGAGGAGAGGGATTGGGTAGGCAAAAGCAAAGAACATGGGAGTGACGGTGTGATGACAGGGAAGAGTTGGTGTAGAAGGTCGGAATGAGGTAGAAAGATATTTGTGGAGACCACGAGAAAGAGAGAAGGATCCAGATCAGTGGATGGAAGGAGAGAAGATTTGAAAGAGTAGAAATGAACCAATAATGGAAGAGGAGGAATTGATGAGTATGAGGTGAAAGAGTGATTACAATGAGAAAGGGATGAAGGGATGAAGAGATGTAAATGTGAATGAAGAGCGGTGACAGTGAGGGTTATGAGGTGAAGGAAACAGGAGGAAGAGGAGGGAGGAAAACTCAAAAAGAGGAGAAGATCAAGAAACAAGGAAACAAGGAGAGGACATGACAACAGGGAGACACAAAAGAGACAAAGGAGACATGTATGGACACAGAGACGAGGACGACAGGAGACACAAGTGGAAGTTGTGTTAGAAGACAAAAATAAAGATACAATAAGATTGATCACAGCTGAATAATTATCAAGTTCATCTGAATATATATATATATATATATATATATTAGAATTCTCCATATTTAAATTGTATGTGCATCAGGAAAAAACTATACATGATCAATACATAAAAGAATGTATACAATCTACAAACAAAAATGCCCAGCTTTTACATATTTGTGTATTTATAGTATGCTATCAGAACATAAATATTATAAATACATACATATTATATTCCTAATATATG
>JAFBJT010008456.1:7956-24655 GCA_016785325.1 Chascanopsetta lugubris | reverse complement strand
GGGTGTGTGGGTGTGTGTGTGTGTGTGTGTGTGTGTGTGTGCATATGCTTGATTGGGTGGAGTGGTTGGCACTCTCCTCTGTATTTCTGCCTAATTTGCCATTGTGACTACGATTTAGTTAAATGGCCTAAGTTTGTTGTGCTCCCCCTGCTCCCTGCTGCGCTAGCATTACTAAACCACTCGGACTATAAGCAATCAGAGAGCAGGAGAGAGAGAGAGGCAAAGGAGAGATAGTGGTGTTTTTTAAAGGAGCAGGGGACCGCAGTATCATGCTTTCAGTGAGGAGCGCGTCGAGTGATGCTGATGAAGAAGGATGTGGTGAAGGGAGACGAATGCCCGCGCCCCACAAGTGTTGCACCAGCGCGCGAGAGACGGTCCCCGAGAGGGGGGCTTCTGCGCTGGAGAGTCAACTGTGGCGGGCTTGAACTCCTGCCAGGCTCACTGGCTGTTTGAGTTGTCGCAGATGGCACCGACAACGGCGCCGACGTGGCTGAGTGCACATTATAGAAAGAGCGAGATAAAGTCGTACACAGTGATATTTATCCTTCATGTGTCCTCTAAACGTCATTTTTTTTGGTGTGGGGGGGGGGGGGGGGGGGGGGGGGGGGGGGGGGGGGCTGTGCCTCAGCCCTCAAGGGATGAGTGCACATAACAAAGTCATCCATGTGTGCCAGGTACACTGATCACAGGCCACGGGCGCCAAACAGGCAAAGTTTGCCAAACAGCTAAATAATGATAAGTTGCCGACTGTCATGTCTGCCGACTTAACTACGCAAATATTTTGTCAAAAATAATGGCACTCTTGCCAAAACATCAGGTTCTGCTTTCACAGTTGGCCAATGATTATTATATGAGATCGTGCTGCTTTAAAAGTGCACGCAGCCTCGGGTCTGTACATAAAAACACAACTTGTTTCAACTTCTGTTTGAATGATGTTTTATTTTATACAACCGCATTTGCCTTTCAACTGCATTTAAAATGTTAATTTTTTAATTTTATTATCTTTTGATTTTTACAGAATCACCCTTTGTGCTGGTCATCTCATTGGGCTGTCGTGTGTTGTTAAAAGCCCAGGTAGGTGCAGTGTCTGCAGTGTTTTGTAAATATGAATTAAACTAACTGACGAACAGGACTCTGTCGCAGCAAAGGTTGGGCTTAGGGTATCGACTGAGTCAAACTTCACAGGTGAACAGCTCTTTGTGCAGCAGTGTTAGCATGAAATCCTCCAAGTTTGTCTTAACTTGGTAGTTTTACAACAAAACCTCTAAAATTTGATGATCAAACTGGCCAATAATTGGGGCTAATATTGCACATTTTCCAATCATCTCTGTCACAGATGATCTATTTTTGTGTTGGAGTTCAAAAATATTCTACAATTTCACAAAGATTTCCATATGTTCCGTAAATCCATATCAGATCAAACACGTATTCAGCTAGTTATTGAATACGTCTAATTTTATGGATATTGGCCCTGAATAACCAATACTGGTCGACTCTTAAATCAGAGCTTTAAAATGCATCGTTAGCTCAGGCTCAACTAATCATTCAGTCACTGTTCAGAGCCAGAGACTTGGTGCATCTTCTCATTATTGAGCCACTCTTGTCTTTCGGGCCTTTCATCAACTGGTTCAACTCCCATGATGCACCTGCACTTCACTTAACTTTTATGTACTGCACTTGGCCAATTTGAGCCCATGCCATGTGGCGCTGGATGCCACCGCGAGCACTTTGGTTCCGGTCCTCCCACCCGAATCTGCTGCTCCTGAATCCGCCCGGTGACTGAGAGTGCAGCACATCCAGAGCGCGAGAGGAGCAGGAGACTGTCTGTACCCCCCCGCCCCACCGCTTCATGATGTATTCACCACCAGAACATGTTGTTTCGAGATCCACATGGCAGATCCTTGTTAGCCTAGATCCTGAATAATCAGCTGTTGCCGGGGCTCCCGGCAGCAGCCAGTGGGGCCACGGAGACATGCCCAGGGAGCCATGTGGGCCCGAGCCGGGGAGACGAGGGTGCTGTTTGACTGCCGCGTCTGTCTGTCAGGAGATTTGTGTGGATGCTCGGGGCGCGGAGTGGAGACAGTGTCAGGGCGATACCCTTGACGGTGATGTGATTGAGTAGACAGCCACGACCCGCTCCTTTCTTTACCCGCCACCCATCCCTTTCCCCCTCTGTGCCCCTGCCGCCCGCCCCTCCTTACACAACAGCTCCCCTTCGAGTGAGCGATCACTTAAAACAGCGCTGGTTATTATACCCCAGCACGTCCTAGTAATTTATGCATGATTGCCCTGCAATCTGAGGCAATTCATCATCCTCTTTCCTATCTTTCTTTTTTTAATCTGTTGGTGTCTTGTTCCTCTGGACTTTAATCTATAGGGCTATTAAGAATGCCTGTGTAATAATGGCTCAGCTCAGGTGACAGCATGACATTGGCGCCATCATTGCCATGCAGGTTTGGGATCCTGGAGGACTGCGGACAGTGAGAGAGGCTAGATCTGCCTCTTAATAGCTGAGTGACGCTGCTGCTTTGTTTGTGCAATTGATCGTCACTCAGACATAAAGAAAGAGATTTTTGATTTTGCATCCATGCTGGTTTTCACTGTGTCTATTTCCCCCATTTTGACTTGACCGGTATACGATTTTCGTATGGGTTAAAGTATAGTTTTGAAATAGAACATTTTTGTCAAAGTTATAATAATTTGTCAGAATGGAAGATAAGACACGTTACATGACTGAGATCAACACAAACATATTAAAGTGACATGTCATGGGCTAAACAAGCTAAGACTTTGAAAAGATACTGTGTGTGGGGAATTAGTGGTTAAGATGCCTGTTGCAACTGAATACCCCTCATCTTCCGAGTATAGAGGACAAAGATGGTCAGCTGGCGGCCCACAGGCCACATCCGGCCCAGCAAAGCTTTCCATCCGTCCTCCAGTAGACCACGTTACAGGAGAACTGATGATAGCCTTCAGTAATCATTAAAACTCATTTTGGGCAACCGTTGGGCAAAAATGGCGGCCACCATGGTGAGGACTCACTGCCGACAGTTTGTATACTTAGATGTTTATACATATAAAAATTCACAAAAATATTTTTACTTCCGTTTTTGTTAAAAATGTAAATGATTTTTCTTAAATCGTACCCTCTGGAGCGTTTAACGTTGATTACGGTGGTACTAGTAGTAGTATCACTGTATGTATTTCTCTACAGTAGATCTGTGCTGCACAAACCCGTTTGCTGCTGCCGCGCATCTCCATGTACATTGCCACGCGCCATGAAATATCCAGTGTGTGTGACAAAGGTGTTAACAGCACCAGCACCGGCTGACCCCTCTGTTGTGGAGTTATCCATCTGTGACTCTGAGGCACGGTTAATGGATGCCGACCTTGCTCCATGTTCCCTATCGGTTCCGTTCAGCATCTATCAACCCCGTGATGTATCTTGATTTACCCCCTGTCCATTTCCACTTCCTGCTTGGAGAGTGGAGCACCAGAGTGCATCTTGGCCCCGGTCGGAAACCATTGTAGTCTGCCTGGGCTCGGTGGAGGCTAAATTAAGAACTGAACAGCATGAGAAGGAGTGAGACAACAGACGGCAGAGGCTGGACGGATAATCGGAGAGGCAGATAGTGGTCCTGGTTTATCCGTATCGTACCCATCTAATTGGTCTGCTTTCAAGCCATCCATTCTCAAAGAATGTATTCATATCATGGTGCATGATGGGTAATGGTCACATCAAGAGGAACACAAGTCTAAGTTAATGATTTGAAACATGGGAAACGCTAAGAGAGGCCGTGTTTCCTGATTGGTCACCTAATCGCCATGTTGCATATTCATGTAAAACCCATGCACTCAAAAGAATCGCGCACGTACAGCAGATCCATTCTCTGATATCTACATTAGATAGTAAGCCAGAAGCATTTTATGGTTTGTTTACCTCAAAATATCCACATCGCACTAACATGACAGTCAAAGATGAATATGTATACAACATAATTGAATGCAGCAAATGTATAGTAACATATAATGCACTGGTTCTTTGCTTTGTTTTTCACTGCACAATAACCTGGGTTAAGATCAATCTCCCTGGAAATACTTACTTTGACTTCTAATATCTGGATCATTATCCCGATCTGCGACAAAGTTTGCCTTTCCATTTATTTGCACTCATTGTGCCTGTAAAAAAAGCCTTAATAATGTTCCTAGAAGAGAGATTTATACTGTTTTGGATCCGTTATTGAGTCTGTTGTTGCAATTTCTTATGTCGGCCTTAAAGGAACAGGTGTACTCATGAATTTGAAGGTGTATCCATAAATCGAATCCTCATGACTGGTCAAGCATTCCACTCCCTCAGTTTACACTTTTTTCTCTATGGCCTAAACAATGCATGAATAACAACAAATAGTGCATCATTGTTTAGGTGTGTTGTCATGCCATTACAAATAAGGGTAGCACAAAATTAGGATATAGGAATATGCCTACGGGTTGTTTACGTCTGGCCGTAGATCAGGGTGGAGGGTTAACGGCTTTTCCCATTAACTACTCTGTGATAAACGTTTTTTAAATTGTGTATTCATGTCACAAAAAAGACAGAGTTGGACATTTCCTGTTAATCTTCTATTTATCAGTTTTTCACTAATGTATGTTGACACTGTATTTCACTGCTGTCACCATCAGGAAGCAAAGGGCAGCAACATTCGCTTATGTGTCGGTCCTCTATTTCTTTGTTAGGTATATGGGTGTTTAACAGGCCATACTGCCACCTATGGTCTAAGAGTGTAACTGCATGCTTCATTAGAGGTCTGTTGTGATGCATTGCATGAGTGAGTGAGAGAGAGGGCGAGAGGTGCGCGGTTCTAAAAATAGGAAATTATTCTTTCCCGTCCGACTTTTCATTAGAGATGGTCCACCACAAATAAATGAACGTGCGGGGAGCGATGAATTGGAATGATGGCGCATGTCGACACTGAAGAATGACCTTTGTTTAATCACAGTTTGAGACCAACTATGTGAAAGTGACACCAAACTTCAGTGTGAATTCACACTTCCTGCATTTTGACCTGAAGGGGCATGTTCCTGTATCATGATATCATGATGATGATTGTCCTCTAAAACATAGAACACATATTTGTCGTATCCTCATTCTGTTATTGTCATGGCCAATGTATCACATACAATAATCTCAATGGCTCTGCCAGATTAAAAGTGCAGTGTGTTAGATTCGGTGACATCTAGAGGTGAAGTTGCCCGTTGTATCCGTCCAAGTACATGGAGGTGATTATACATTTGTACAAATATATGTTTTGTAATCCTTTTTCGACAAAAAGAAGGAACAAAAATGGACTGAAATCTTACACACTGCACCTTTAAGGTTAACTCCATGGACTTTTAGATTATTGTTTGCAGTCTCTAGCCTCACGTCACATATGGATAGATGACTCTGCATTATTGGCTCTCTCACGTAAATGTCAAATGGTCAATTAAGCAAAATAGAAACAGATTGTATGATTCCTATTCTATGAAAATAAGAACAAGCCACGATAACATCACACTTGTTTCTCCTTTCTTTCTGTCTCTCCATCTTATTCATCCCTGGGTGCAGATGAGTGCTGAAGTAAAAGCTCTTGTAACGAGTGTGTGTTTTTGAAGCTAAAGTTCAACCTCACTCTGTGCGACCAATTTCTTCTTTGGGATTTGTGCACCGACACAGATGGTTGAGGTTGTGTTCGAGCGCCCAGATGGTATTCAGAAATATATGAGTCATATTTCAGTTAATGTGGTACTGTACTGAGCCGCATCTTCCATATACCCGAGCGTGACAGGAGAGAGAGCCTTAAACTACAAAGTCCCCTTAAAACTTTTGTTGATGTCATCGGCTTTTACCCTGCTGATTGAAACTCTCTCTCTTTGCTCTTAATATGGAAATGTAAAGACGGTGACCTCATGGGTCTGAGAAAAATCCCTGGCAATGAAGCAATTTACCTTAAAGACGCCCTGCTGGTTTGTTCTTATTTAATTGTCCCTGTGCACGCACAGGGTGTGTGTGTGCGTGCGTGTGTGTGTGTGTGTG
Source organism: Chascanopsetta lugubris (assembly GCA_016785325.1). Lineage (NCBI taxonomy): Eukaryota > Metazoa > Chordata > Actinopteri > Pleuronectiformes > Bothidae > Chascanopsetta > Chascanopsetta lugubris. Next base: position 18,582 of record JAFBJT010008456.1, on the reverse strand, counting down.
TGTGTGTGTGTGTGTAGGTGTGCGTGCTGCTGAGTGCCCTCATTTGCCTCTGTTTGTCTGAATGTGTGTGCGAGGCCACGTGGGTGCGTTTTTTGGATTGCACCACCAAACATTTCATTGACACTCACAGCAGCAGTCGCTGCATTGATTTCCCATTGGTCGATGCTGGAACAGTTTACAGAGGGGGGAGAGGGGGGGGGAAGGGTGTGCAGGGGGAAAATGTCTGCTTTCTTTCTTTTTTTCCTCCCCATCTTCAACATCACACCATCCTTTACTTCTTCACAGGAAAGTTATTTGATAGAGGTGACTCCTTCCTGCAGAGCTATAAGAAACATTAAGACTAGAACAATGAATTCAAAAGGTCACATGACCTGATGGGGGATTTTGTCGATCATAAACGATTCAAATTACCAAACTTGAAAATTCCTTCATGTTGAAATTAGCAGCTACGCGGCTTTTATTTGTTTTATAGCGACAACAAGGTATCCGCCGACAACGCCACGGAGCTCAGCGATTTGGTAGGTGTTACCACGGTAACCTGTCTGATAGGAGAGGCCCCGTCACCTCGCTGTCTCGCCAGTGTTACATCTTTATCTGAGCAATGAAAGACTGTCCCAAATGGTAATAAAGAATACAATGAAAATACCTTTCGTACATAGATGATAACGGCTTGTTGGTGACTGTGCATCATAACTTGGAGCAGGAATTTGGGTCTGATTAAGACGACAGTGAAGAAACTGTTGTCAGTTGTGTTGTGTTCATATTAATGATAACAAGCCATTTTACAGACATTTGAATGTTGATTAGACTCACTCCCATTACAGCAGAGGATGATAAAAAAAAATGTGGGTATCAGTGATTTCTCCACATTTTGTTTTATCTAATGTTGTACACAGAAAAAAAGAAAAACATGGAAATAGAGTAGAACTTAAATAGTGAAGCTTATCAGTTATTTATGAATAACCCACAAAACATATCAAAAAGAGAAATGGCATCTTTTGTGATCATTGCCCCAATAGAACTGTGAAACCATCTGAATTCCCCCAGTACTCCTTTACCATAAATTCAATCTTTTGTTTTCTATTTCTATTCTTGTTATTTGATTGATTATGTATATTTGCTCTGAATCTTCTTTGCTTCCTCACTCTCTGCAATATTTGTTTGGTATGTTCCTGTGAACATCAGTGTTCCAAAACTAAATCAGGATATAGACAATAAACATGTCGTTTTGCATGTGACCCTTAGGTCACATGTACAATTATGAAGCCTGTGTTTTGGAATGATAATCTTACCATCTCATTTTGGACAATCAAATCTTAGTTTTGAGACAAAAAGACGACCAGTAGAATTAAGTGAAATAGATATGGCCAACAACTTTGATTCATATGTGAGCCTTTGTTTCTTAAAACATATAAAAAAAAAATATAGGAGGTTGCTGTTATTGATGCATTGATGCAAATTCCATTCTAGAAAAGCTACTAAGAATAGGCTACTCTCGAGTCCATGTTTAGAGAGAAGCAACATGAGAGCTTGGTCACATGACACAGGGAGCTGCTTTGCAGTGGATACTCTAATACATTATGCGCCTATTGATCCACACATTAGGGAAACTTACAAAATCGCACAAAATACGCACTAAGTATTTACATGATTTTTCAGCAGAAATATAAATGTTTGCACAGTTTTGGTGCCGGTGCCTTTTACCACGGAGATGTAGGAGTAGATACCGATGGCTTCATTTGGACACTTGAAGTGCACAGTACCAGGGGGCAGTGGTGCTGCCTGGCACTGTTGGGATTTGGCTTCATTGCCGCTGCTGCTGCTGCTGCTGCTGCTACTGCTGCTGCCCTCAGAGCACGGCTGCTCCCTGGAGGCCGCCGTCGTGGACTCGAAGAGCGAGCCTGCCTGGACACTCAAGGTCCCATGACGATCCGATGTGACATTTCTCTTTCATCCGCGCCTCGCTGTTTGCTCCTTCATCCATGGCATCACGTCGGACCCTCGCTCTCTTTCTTTTACCCCCCAGAGCTCATGACTCAAGGTTTTGTTTTAGCCAGTTAGAGAGCTACAGAGGTTCCAGGGTTTGTACGGGAATAATGAGTGTTTATTTGCATCTTGTGGCAGACCAGAGCTGACATGGTGTTCGAGGTGGCATGAGCCGTTTGAGTCGTAGGTGGTGGAAGTGTTTGTGACAAAAGTGACAAACTCCGAGGCTCAGTGTCACAGCCTGTCTGATCACAGATTTCCTTTCTTTCGAACAATCTCTTGACGCCCGCTCCCCTCCCCGGACAGAGGGGGCCCCCGCAGACAGCTGCGTTTAGGGGCTTAGGTGGAAGACGAATAGCGCGGAGGTGGGAAAGCAGACGCGGCGTAATCACAGAGATGGAAGGATGATGTCAATCACGGCGTCCGGCGGCCTGGTGCAGAGGAAGGGAGGACCAGGATTGAAGGATCTTCAGTGTCAGAAAAGGAGCCACCCTGTTTTTTTTACCCCCGAGTCCCTCTGAAGAATCAATCTTCATGCTATAAATTCTCTGACTCTTCTCGTGTCATTCATCATCCAACTTTATCCCCCTAACAATCCTCTTTCACCCGTCTCATCTTAATCAATGACAAAGTAGCACTGCAAAGTGGCGGAGTCAGACGGTTTTCTTTACTTTTTCTCGTTGGTATTCACCAACCCTTCCAGACTTTTACAAAGTCTTGGATGAGGCGGATTGGTGGTCTGCAGCTTCCCTTGTGGAACTGCTTCTTGAGTTCTGCATAGGTGTCCGACACTTCTCTTTGTAATCACATGCAGCTTTAGTGCCTGTGAACGAGAGCATGACCGTCTCTGTACAGCTATTTTCAGACATGAGCTGTGGAAAATGTCCTGACGATTAGGTTTGGGATTGCCCCACGCTTTGCCTTCTCGGGGTCAGATCAAGCATGATGCTAGAAGCAGTGTGTAAATAACCTGATGACGTATTTTTCTTTAAAGCATTTTGATGCCTGCGTCGGTCATCGTAGCCAAAAGTTCTGAAATGCTGAGCTGGAGTTGTTGTCTTCCACTGGTGTCTTTGACAAGTACAGTATGATGCCACTCTGTCAGATACTTGTATTCTTATTGTTTTTATCTTTGGAGTTTTAGAGGCACGTTATTTACACAAGCACTTACTTGTAGTGAAGCTACAGATGAAATGATCCTGGGTTTCTCATGTCCTCTGATATTAGAATATTTTGAGCCTCTGTCGCATCGGTGTCAAACATACTGGCTGCGGGGCAAAACGGACACCCTGGTGGGCTGGTTTAGGCCTGTGGGCCCTATGTTTGACAACCCTGGTGTAGATAGCGTGGCAATGGATTTTAATATCTGCAGCCAACCACCTTATGAGAGGAGATATATGTGGGAACGATAGCCCCTCGAGAAAATGCTTCAGTAGATGGGAATGTCTTTATAGATTTGTATGTATTTGCACATAAATGATGGACACATTAAAATGTAGATGCAGGTGATAAGGTGAATCTACTCCTGCTAATTTAGCAGCTATTGACACTTTACTCTGGATAAATGAAAACGAATGTTCTAATGGGGGCCAGAGGAGAAGATCAACATCATGAGAATTATAGGTATCAGCGCTAAATGTTCCAACCAATAATTGTTAAGACATGTCATTGAAAATGAATCACCTCTTGAAATGTTTGTTCCATCTTATTTGTCACTTTTAATAAAGCCATTAGTGCTTCAATGTATATCTACTTTATGAAATGAAAAACGGGAGCCGCCGTAATAGGAAAGAAAAAAGAAACTCATAGACACCATTGTTATTGACGCCATCTCCAGGATAAACAAATCATTATCCAAAACACCTCAGCAGTGATGGCTCAGCGTCACGGATGTGACACATTAATTAAGACGTTAGGATGTGGCAGATCTGACTTTATCAGAGCGGCGCGACAGAGGTGCCGCCATGTTCGGTGGACGTGCCGCAGTGCCGCGTGCTCGTATCTGACGCCGGCGTCGCGTGTCCCCTCTCCTCGGGGAGACGGGGAAATGAAAGGGAATTTGATTTCAGACAGGTGTTAAACTCAGGAGGGGCCTCCTCTGACAGTGCTGCTTCAAACCCTCAGCTAAAAAGTGAGGTGGGCTTGTCACTGAGCAGTCTCAGCTGGTTTGTCAGCGGGGCTGTAGACTTTGAAATACTTGCGCTTCACCCATATCTGTTTGTTTGTGTGTTACTTTTAGCTCAGCTCAAGGTTCAAGGTGACTGTTAATCGTTTACATCCATGATGCAACTGCAGAATACAATTTCATTTCACAGATGCTCTGGATAAATATATTAGACATAAAAACAAAGAACACCTGAGATTGTAAAGTAGTGATAATAATAATAATAATACATTTCATTTTTTGCGCCATTCTAGACTCCCAGGGTCACTGTACATGCTTATTAGAAAACGCATAAAAACAAACTATACATTAAATTACAAGTAGGAAAATTAGCAGTCGATAATATTATTGAAATATGAAATGAAATAATGCACTATGCATAGTTGCACTGTGCATTGCACTATAAAACGAATTAAGTGTAATACAATTAGATAAAAGTTACACATACAAATACAATATTACACTACCAATTTCATCAACCTCATAGTCAAGGGTTAATTTGGCAACTTTTCCTTTGTTTTAAAATAACGTTTCAGTGCGAGCGAGTGAACAGGATGTTACATAAGCCTTCTCCCTGACTTCCTCTGATGATGCTTGTGGTCGTGTAGTTTGTGACGAGACTAGCATGTGGCTAATGGCCAAAGCCTGGGGGCCTCAATGGTGCTAACAGAGGTATAATGGGGTGCTACTGAGGGGCTGAGGTGGAGTCAATCTTGAGCATAGCCCCCCTCAGAGCTGCTAGTGGGGCCGGCTATGACCTGTCCTCTATCTATCTCCTTTAACACCAAGCCGAGTGTGAGCAAGGCCGCGTTACCGTACTAACTTAGTGTCACTATAAACAAACATTGTTCGACGTTACCTAATGCTGTTTTAATACCTAGTCTCTTTCTTCCCTTTTATAAATCCCAGAGCAAAAGTTTCCACATCCTTTGATGATCATGTGGCTTCAGAAATTTATTGAAGCGTCATCCCTCAGCTAAAGCAGCTGCGACAAAATCAAATCTTATCCTCCTGAAAATGAAGCCCTTATTTCTGGGCTTTTTTACGAGCACACTTTGATTTGTTGTTTTTATAGACGCCTCTCACCTGGCGTCAGCTGCGATTGGCTCCAACTCTGCCCCGCCCCCTCCCGTTACCCTAGCCGACCCCCGGTGGGGACAGCACTATCGCTAACGGATGGATGGATGCATTGTTTGAGAGACGGGGCCTTTTGGTGCCAGCCAGGCTTATATTTGCTGGCTCACTCTGACTGTACATGGTAATTAATCATCAACACTGTACTTATGAGGTTATTAATTCCTTAATAATGGACAGTTAATTCTTGCATCGGAGACAGGGCATCACATTCATTTCCTCGGTATTGCAGTGAGTCATTTCTTTGGCTACAAGATATTGACTGTCCTGATCGTATTTCATCAAATCTCCTTTTTTTTTTTTACAATATTCCCAACACACGTACACCCTCATTTTACAGTCAGACATCACTTGCTCGCAATTCCGAAAACCCTCCTTACACAAATTTCACATCAGTCAACAGATTAGTTTCCTCCTCCTCCCATTTCTCTTGACTTATTTTCCTGTTCCTCCGCCCAACTCTTCCTCATACTCTTCCTCCTCCTTTACGTTTATCCACGCATCAAAAGAGCCTGATGGTTTGACAGGAGGGGCCCTGGAAACTGGCTGCCTCCCTCCCTCCAGACCCCTCCAAAGTCTCCGCTCCCTCATTGAACTGTTATCTGCCCCATTTCTGGGCTTTTCCATGGCAACTAGGAGCCAGCGAGCGTGTGAGTGAAAAGAGTGAGGTCTCCAGTGAAGGCAGCATCTTGTCTCAGACAGCTGTCGGCGAGAAAGACAAAGCATAGGGAGAGGGAAAAAAACCAAAGGGGGAAAAGGAAAAGTTTGGGAAAGTTGGTTTCTTCCTTTTGTGTGGATTTTTATTTTTTTTTTTAAATGGATGCACAATAATCTGCAGCTGCATTCAGTTAATCCCTCAGACCACTCTGAGTCTCATATTACCGAGTTGCCTTTTCCTTTGATGATGGCACCGTGACAAACATCGTCCTCACCGTGATCGCTTCCTCACCAACCTGTGCACTGGAGCTGCAGCTGACTGACACTCCTCATAGTTCCATCCACAGGGCCCCCCTCAGTGGAAGTAACCCAGATTTCTTTTTTTTAAAGCTTAATGTCAGATCTAAAGCTTTGGAAAAACATATGGGTCTCTCCACGCGGCGTGAACCAAATAGAACCTGGTTCCCTGGAAAGCAAATATGTACCCGATTCTTCCTTAAACAAGAGGCTCTGTGCACAACCCCCCCCCCCCCCCACCCCCCGAAGGTTCTTTCCTCGTATGTGCAGCGAGCATTTTAAATTCGGGTTATGCCTGTGTCTTCTGCAGGATTACACCAGAATCCCAATGGTGTTAAACAGTCACACTCTGCCACTCAAAGCGCGACGCCCATGTTTGGAGCGTTTATTAAAGGAGCTCGGGAGCCTGTGATGACAAGCGAAGCGTTTGGTGGAAACAGAATGAAGGATGGTGAGCAGAACTCAGCGACCAGGCTTTATCCTCTTTTTTTCTTCCACCGCTTTCTTTAAGTCCTCGAGCCTTTTCATAGCCTTTGTCGCTCTGTTTGGAAATACAGTCACAAACATCACCCTGGGGCACAGCAACGGCCCTGAGGCGCGGGATGGAACAAACAGTGTGAGGCAATCTGTGAGCAGTGATAACCACAATCTTGAAGGGATGTTTTCCTGTCAAGACCAATAAAAGGACGAGAGTGGCCTCCCCATCTATTGTACTGGCGTGAATGCTTTTTTTTCCCCTTACCATGTTTGGATCATGTGAGAGAAACATCACATTGTCAAAGGTACAGTCCGTAATTGTTTTTGTTGAAATCATATATCTTATATCTATAATCTTATTTATTGATAAATCTGGGGGAAAAAAATAAACACCTCATCTTTATCGCTCTTAAAATACTTAAATACTAACAACTAAATCCTAATCTGGACCAAACTAAATTATTTACCAGTTACCAGATAAGTCATCTACTTATAGTGTTTTGCGGCATCTAATGGTGAAATCATATATGACAGCCTTTGAATATCCCTCTCCCCATGTCCCCAGCAGAGTGTTTTGTAGAGCCTTTGTATAAGAGCTGTAAGTAAAGGGAGAAGACCAAGACAGTCCAGTAGAACTGGTGGCTTCCATGGAAAAGTAACCACTCTAAATAGGACATAAACAAATCATTTAAAAGTGACAAAATCAATAACTATTTATAATCTCAGCATATAATATGCTAAAGAAAAGTATCCCTGTGCTGTCAGATTGTCCTACATACTATACACTGTACATGAAGTTCGTCTCAGAAGACAGCATGAACATTTAAGATTTTGAGAAAAGACTGACACTGCTTTTGATGCATTGTGCTCCTCGCAGCTGAATACACTGTTATTTTGAAAAGACACTCTCCTGCTGGCCACTTCACATGTGAATCTCTGCGAAATGTGTGGACCCAATTTTTCAAGCATTTTCCATCTTTACATGCAACCAGTGATTGACCCCTTTCACATATCCACATACACTTCTTTATTGTCCAACCTGGAAGAGAAAATACATTGGCTTCAAAGTGTGATGGAAAAAAAAAAGTATTGTCTTGCAGGTGAAAGAAACTGTGTTTCATCAATGCAGCAGAACGTCGTGCTGTCAGCATCTTATTGTGAAGCCACATGCAGTACCCTTGCAAAAGCCATTTCAACTGTAAATGGAATCAGCCTTGGTGTTGTCCTTGTCAACAAACTGCAACAGTTATGTTTATTCTTCTATGCTGGTGTGTCTAAAACCAACTTTTCAATTCCTTAGGTCCAACAGGAGAAAACGCTGACCATTCTTCTGTCTGGTCTTTACCACTACATGTATTCACTCTATCGAAAATCCCTGTGTGAGTGGCGGCTTTTACGACATGGCATGAGTGACGGAGATGCATGGTGGATCTCTTCCCTCCGTCCGCCATTTCCCGCGGTGTAATCAACCTCGTCCAGTGCGAAGGGACCATGCAGCGCTCCCCTATGAACCGCCTCCTCTGTCGAGTGCTATCTCTGTCTGTCTGTCACTCTCAGTGCATCGGGCGAAACGGCGGCCGAGCGTATATGGATCCACTGCATGACAATCCATCATTTATGACAAATACACACAGTAATCTATTTTATGCAGCATGGCATGATGCTGATGGTGCATGGCAGATGACGGCATACAGTGTACACACTCATGGGCGTGCATATTGATAATCAATTTTCCTCATTTTTACCACAGCGGGGAAAAGGAATTAATCTTTCCTAGAAGCCGGTTGCCGTCTTTGAACTCGGGGAGTAATATGCAGTGTGATTCTCAGTCCCCTTGTTTAGAGGAGCCGGCGGAAGGGCCAAATTGAAACATGATGGTGGGGATGTTTCCAACGCAAGCCATTTGGTTGGCGTCCGTCTTATTAGTCGCGGTGCAATGAGCTGTGCACAGTGGTGACATAAGTAATGAAGTAAACACACCCAAAGTCTCATTGTGTATTGATCTGTCAAATGGACAGGAGTGTTAGTGACACCGGTAGAAAAGTTGCGGAGGAAAGTAAAGCCTCAAGGAGACGAAGAATTCGATGATAATGGCGGAGTAAAGAATACGCGAGCGCAAAAGTAACCCGCCATTTTTGTTGTTGTCAGTTGATTAGTGCATGTGGGTTTAGGGAGAGATGGGCCTATGGCGTATCGATGCGTATCTGTTGTAAAGACGGATGCGATACGATGCCGTCTTGAGATTTTGTCACTCTGGGACCTGGTTTCAAAAAGTACCATATTCAAGCTTTGTGTGCGTTAGTGGGGATGACACGCCCGTATGATAAGAAGCACTGGTGGACTCCCCTAAACTCTGTCTCCGTGTGGACAGGGCCAAAGAATAATCTCACTGGTCGACTTCAAACTTCATGAATATCAGTTGCAAACCACCAGAACCTGGGAGCAGCCATGTGGACCCCATGCTGCATCTGTCCTGACATGTTCTGCATGAGAACCTCTGCCACAGATGTAAGTGGTGTGATCACAGGATCGTCCTCCTGCTGCTGCTGCTGCTGCTGCTGCTGCTGCTGCTGCTCTCAGGAAGCTTTTCAGCCTCCTCCCTCCATGTTTGATATTTGCTTTTATTGTCGAAAGGAAGTAGTGAGCAGCGCTACCATGGCAATATGGCAGCCATCCAGTTGCAGTCCTGGATGCAGGGTGCAACACTTTATTAGGTGGAAATGTGTTATATCTGTTAGGTAAACAACTTTGCTGAGAGAAAATATGTCTCCTTTTGCTATTTAATTAAAAGAGTTGTCTCCGACAGGATTCCTTGGATTCCTCGTCACTCCCCTCTCCATTTTCTCTCTCTCTTCCCGCCTCCTCCCCCTCTCTCTCTCTCTCTCTCTCTCACTCTCTCTCATTTCTCTCTTCCACAGGCATTGAGCCTACAAATTCCAGACCATTCTGTGGAGATATCTGTGGACTTTCTTCTCTCTCCCAGTTCCTGTTGCCACCATTCCAATGTGCCCGCTGGTTTGAAAGGGTTGCCAGGTGCTCCTGGCTCCAACCATATGTCCTCTGACACTGTCTTGGGGGATGCGGTGCGGCGGGAGGAGGGGTTAAAGACAGGGCTTTCTGGAGCCACCTCTGAGAACTGCTCTCGCTGAAACTCCATTGGCTGTCATGTGGCAGAAAAACACACCAAAACTAACCCTCCATCCCTAATTCCTCTTTGCAGTTGCCCTGAGTGAGCTTCACATAGAGCGATGGCAGCGGGGGTTTTCAATGAGTCCCCTCGGGGGTCGGCGAGAAGCAGATCCTGTTTCAGCCAGCCAGTTGGCTTGGTTTGGCGCAGTGACTGCATCGCCATCTCCGGCTCAGAGGCTGTCAGTCAGTCACAGTCGGCTGGGCCGCGGCTCCAGTGGTCACGCAGGAGTTCACTCCTTGCTGGTGTCTTTGTCGGAATGTTTCTGCGGCTGCCAGCCGCTTCTCTGCAAAAGCCCGGCTCCTGCCATTTTTGCTGTTTTCCCCGATTCGGGGCTGTGACTCTGTGCTGCGCCGGTCACACCGTCGGTCCGGCTCCTCCTACCTCCACGTTAGACCTGTGAGGCCGGGCGATAGTTCTGCTTGCACGAGTCAAACCATTCACTCATGCACAAGGACCCATGTGTCCACACTCGCGCTCCTTTGAATCCACTTGACAGCCGAGCAGCGGCTTTAAGTCCCCTTTGATTTGTATCCTAAAACTCCTGGGTGTAATGGAGCAAACACAAACGGGGGGCTGACGTGCAGGACTGGATGTCCTTTATTAAGTATATCTGCCGGGTCCCGTGGCGGCGGATGGACATTCCCCCCCCCCCCCCCCCCCCCCCCCCCCCCCCCCCCCCCCGCCGCCCGGCCGCCCGGCGCGCCGCCGGGCGCCCCCGCGC
>JAFBJT010008452.1:0-12081 GCA_016785325.1 Chascanopsetta lugubris | reverse complement strand
TTGCTTTTATTTTGGATATGTTCACAATTTCAAATGATGTGCTACCATTGTGAAGCACTTCCCGCAGTAAACTGGCTCCCACTTTACTTGTGTGTTTTAAGATAATAAAATTAATACTGTTTATAAAAGTGTTGCATTTGTGGGACAGTGTGTTGAACATGTTGACATATTTGAACGTTTATCAGAGCATCATAACTGTCTATAATTTGACTGTGGTCTAGAAGTGGAAAAATGTGTACTACAATTGACCACCAGGTGGGAGCAAAACACTTGCTTGACACTATGGTAATGTATCTAGATCACAGATTTCTCTTCTGTAAATACAATTGAAACAATACAGTATTGGGACAAAAGGTCTTCATCTGGTTGTGAACAGACGAGTAAGGTTAGGTAAAGGAAAATCAAGTGGTGTCAAGTTAATGTTAAGCTTTTATTTAGCAACAATAAAAATTCAGTTTACTGATAAGAAAATTAAAACTCAGCAGCTGTAACAAACAGAATAAATATCCATTTCTTAAATGTGGTGGAGGAGGTAAGGCTTGCATAATTACGGACGGACATGCATTTATTGTTATATATTTGAATCAGATTGATGCACTTTAGGAATATGAATAATTATGCTTAACTATGGCAAGACTTTATGTAACACACACACACACACACATCTATATGTGCAGAGTCACTTTCCCTGCTTTAGTGTAGTAAGAACAAAGTGCTACTGTCTCCAGAGTGTAGACGTTTCTATACAGTTAATTCAGGGTTTCGTGTTATTTCTTTTACATTTATTTCACGGTAAAAATCTTGCTGCCGTAGTTATGTTGGTGTTAGTTTAATTCTCTGCAGATGAGCAGAATGTCTTCATACAGAGTCGAAACAACTTAAAAGGGTAAGACTGAGCTTCCTGTTCAAACATTCCATCCGACGAGAAACATTTCTAAAAATACATTCCAGTTGTTTTTCTGTGTTTAAACTGCACTGTCATGGTCCAGAACCACAATTACATAAGTGAAATGAACTGTTGTGCTTCATTGTTCACAGACGGACTTCTTCAATTGCATTTTTTAAAAAGGTGTTCTCCCTACCTGCTGCTCTATACAGATATATCCTGGTGGTATTATGGGGGAGCCCCCGCCTGCAGCAGGTAAAAAGTCCAGAGGTGGTTAAAGTAGATTTCTGTGTGTGTGGTGTGGTAGGTGCATGTTTCTACTTAGTTAGTAGATGTCCGGCAGCTGAGTGTAGCTCCTGTCCCAGTAGCCTTTCAAGTAGAGCCAGTCCTGAGCTTTATTATGAGGGTTGGGTCCTTGTTGAAACCACCTGCAGAGATGTGGAGATGGAATTAATATGAATACACAACATGCAGGCGATTCTAAAGAAGCAAAAAACATCTATTGTCAAAACACACACTGAAAACAGAGTGTGGATAAAACGTCAATATCAGACGCCAGTGTTCTTGCCTGAGCAGTAATAAACACAGCTGTAGTTCATTTTATCCTGAAGGGGGCAGTGCAGCACGTCACACCCAAACAAACAAAGTGAGAGAACGGGTAAAAAGCTGTGAAACAAACCTTGAACCAAGTGCAGGGTTCCTGTTCAGTTTTAATCGAAGGGGAAACAGGAAGGGGTTCAGTCCAAACAGACGTCACAGCCACGACTGTTCGACAACATCACAACATTTCTGTCATTCACCTCGTTTTCCACTCCTCCGTGGCTTTGCTGCGGTTTTTCCGAGCCGCCCTCTGTTTGTCCTCCAGCCTCTTCTTCTCCGCGTTCGCCAAATCTGTGAAGCGCAGGATATGAAAGTGAGCCGATGCTGATGATGTCGCACGGAGGGCCACGAACCGAGGCTCGATACGGCACCTATGTCTCCGTTCTCCATGGCCCGGATGTCCGGTCTGAGGCGACTGTCGGTGGGAGGGATGACTCCCTCCATGCTTCCCTCCAGCTTGTTCAGCTGCATGGCAAACGTGGAGAATGCGTAGAACTGCCACAGGGAGAAAAATGATGACATACAGTAAACAACAACAAAAAATACCTTTCAACAAGGAGAAAGGTGAGATTTGGAAAAAGAATTTGGGCATTTCAACTACACAGGTTTTGTCACTTGACAGTTGATTTTCCATTTCCCACTGCTTCATTGATGTTCAAGCTTTGCCATCCCATAGCACACGGTCACCTCTAATTCACGGTTATTGATTTTGGGCGTCCTGACTGAGGTTTAACTTTGCAGCTCTCCTTGCGATTCTTAAATCAGCATTATTGTTCAACAGCACAAGAAGTGTGTTGACCATGTCTTTGTGGATTTCCTAAAGAAATGCAGATGCTTGCCCATTTCCCACTCACCTACTGATAAAACATGGACATCACATGCAAACAAATGATTCTAGCTTTTCAGAACAATAACATAATGCTTTTTTGTTCACAACAATTTTTGTGCCACAATTTAAGTTACATCCCCTTTCCTGAGTCAGTCTGAGAAGTTTTTGAACTATCATTGTAAATAACTGCATCATCTGAAAACATTTAACTGAGGTGTCACTTTGTTCAGTATAGATAAAATACTATTTGTATAAAAAATAATATTTTAAATAAAAAGCATCACAAATCAGCTCTCATTTTGTAATTTCTTAATTTTAATCACTTGACCCGTATGTTTCAATTTAGATAAAGGAATAGCAGTTAGACCGTTTATAATGAGCCATTTAAAAAAAAGCTTTTACCCCACAGCTGTAGCTCTGATCAACAGCTGCAGCTAACCAACACAATTTAACCCTTTTTGCTACATTTCATCTGTTTGCACCATTGAACTGTTTGACTATTTTCTTGTTGTTGTTCTATTTTGTGGTTGTTCCATTTATTGTTTAGTGTCCTGTGTGGAAAAGAAAAAACTCCAGAGTGCTGAATCTGCCATCACAAATCCTCGTGGGAACACACTGTTGGCCAGTAAAGCTGATTCTGATGTGCCCTGTCAGCAATTGCCTTTGTAACATTTACAGATTGTTCTCCTTTAACGTCCATCTGGCATCATGTTTGTACCTTTGCCGAGTTCTCTGGTCGTGGCGTGATCTTCCAGATGAGCTCACTGCCGGGAATGACCTGAACCGTCTCGGGATCAGGTGGAGGCATCTCCTCTGGCTCCTGGTCCACACTGCTCTGGGGACAAACACAGGACGAAAAACACACATAGGCAAACCAAACCAAAAAGAACACGAACACGAACACACACACACACACACACACACACACACACACAAGGTGGGATTTGATGTTATTTACCTGTTTACTGGTCTTTTTCTCATCTGAAGTCTTTTTGTCAGACTTCTTGTGGGCATCGAAAGCGGCCGGATCCACAGCGTACAGGCATTCAGTCCACTTGCCGTATATTGCACAGAGCTTCTTTTTGCTGCACAGAGATGGCACACAGTTTGAGAGGGCTCTGCTTTCTGAGTATCACACCGACAATAACCAGTGACTAACCGCCCTTCAGGAGTAGCAGTCTGGTTATTCGATGTCGAAAATCTCATTATCTCAGGCTTCTCATAAAATCGGTGGCAAAATCAACAAACTATGAGCAATACCTTTTATCTAAGATGTATCCCTCCACTTTATGGAGCTCCTTCCCAAAGAGGCCACAGGGCTTGAACGTCATGCTGCATCTCTCTCCAGTCCTGCCACAGAACGACACACTGCTTACCAATTCCCTTTCACTCTCCTCCTTCTGCCAGCCGAGCCTTTCAAACATTAATTATCCCGCTCGCGCTCCTCTATTCTAATGGCAACTGTCCCAGTTTTGCTCCCATGATCAATACGCTGACTGTGAAAGTAGATCAACACTCCAGTGCGGAGCAGAGAGAGAGGAAGCACCCTGCTCTTTGCATTGGAATGCACCACGAGAGCTGGTTTACAGACGCGCATAAAGAAGAGATCACAACGAGCTTAGTTTTGTTTACTTGTGATTGATGACTTCCACGCTGCCGTACTGCTCGATCCAAAGCTGGCCGACAATTATGTTGTGGACACAGCAGGTGGGGTTTGTCCAGGTGTAGGCCTCATTATATCTGTAGAGAGAACAAAGGGTAGACCAAGTCAGATGATGCTTCCTCTGAAACCAATACCAAAAGAAAAGGCCTTTGACTGTGCACTCACCTGGGGATCTCCAGTGTGATGATCCCTTTCGGCTCGGCCTCTATGCTCTTTCCCCAAAACTTGAGTTTGGGGTATATGGAGCCGTGAAAGATGAAATCCTCTTTGAGGCCCTCGGCATGAAAGGCACTGACTGGAGGGTGATGGCTGACTTGCTCCGATAGCCACCTAAAGCCCAAGTCATCTCTGGTTGGGAAGAAAAACAAGATATGTGTACGTTCACATACATGTGTGCCCACGGCAGACATTTGTGAATGTAAAGGTACGATAAGCAGGATTTTCCTCAAAGACTGTGATGGTGTGTTTATCTGCAGGGACACTATTCGCTGCTCGAATTCTCTTTTTAAATTTTTTTTTACTTATATGATGTAGCTTGCAACGTTGTGAACACCTGTGTTACCTGATGAGCTCGAACGATTCGCCCAATAGCGGATTGAAAGGTTTTCCAGTCCTCTCCCACTGGGATGCTACCGCTGACACAGCAAATGCTGCGACACACTACACAGAAGTGACTTATGATTAACTATGGGCAATGAAGGCAGGATATGTAAACAGTATATATTATGGAATCCAACAATAGCTGACAAATATTTCATTGAAGAGACTGACAGAACAAAGTTGCACTGGCTAACACACATGCTACACGTACCCCTTCCCTTTGCTGTACATGCTATGCAGCTCATGCAAGTCATATCACCTCTACATATATTCAGTCATATATGAAGATGTATCTTTCAATTTAATTGTAGCTAAATATAAAAAAATAAAAATAAAAAAACATTGACAAAGAGTGAATCTTGTTATCGGGATTGATTCATACAAGTAATCGTTTTTTTTATAGGCAGTTGAAAGTGAAGTATGTGTGAATTAGTGATTAAATGATGCTGTCAGCAGTTGTATGATCACCTGAGAGTACTGATTCACCCAAATCCACCCTAACATGATCCCTTTACATCCACATCATACATCACCCATCATGTACATTTATTAATAATAATATTGATTCTTTTGGGGATACCTTCATCCTCTCAACAGAGTCTGTGGTGGTGATGGCCTGGTGGATGAGGTAGGTGTGCTCCATGTACTCAGTTAGCCGCTGAAGGAAACTCAGAGGCTCGTTAAACACCACAGGCATGGCGATTTTTGACAGCTCCTGGAAACGAAAGGGTCGGCAGCGATAAAGGAGAGGACAAGGGAATACAGAGGAGCTACTGTGAGCTTCTTCATATAAAACATAGAAAGTGTGATATGTGAGGGAGACCGTTGGGGCCTCAAGGGTTTTGCTTAATGAACTGGTTTGCATGACAGAGAGGAGAGCACCTTAATTCAACAAGCACTATGGCATCCTGTATATTTAATGCATACATCTGCATTTAATGAGGGAGTTACTAGACATTCCTTTAGATAATAAAATCCAGATGTGGTATGGAAAAGCAGATTGTTACATTGTTATAAAGACCACGTTTTCATCCCCGATTAAACAATAGAAAAATTCATTTTTTCCCCAAATCAGCTTATATTCTATCCATTTTGCAAACTAAATCAAACTAACTAAAGAATCCCTCCATTTGCTGAAGCAGTCTCACCATGCCGATGCATTTTTTCAAGATACTCCAGATGCTGACATCATTCCTGGAGAACATGGGAGCCGGGAGAGACGTTCTGTGGGTACAAGTAGAAGACAATATTTTATAAATGAGCAGACTTTCCCCAGAGTTCAAATCACATGAAATTACCCTACTAAATCAAAAAATAAGAAATCAATCAACTGATTATTCTGTGTCAGGGGACGGATCCAAGGGGACTAGTTAAGATTTGACCCCAACCCTGGTCACCAAGAGTCAGATGATATTGGTATTTCAGGGTTGAGGCTAATAGAATGGGGCAGATGTGACCAATATTTGGAGGCAATTTGCTTTTGCAGATGTTGAACCAATCAGGTAGAGTTATAAGTTTAAAAAAATAATTTCTCAATGATCATTAAACACACAGATTACACAGATAATGGCCACAATCCAGAATATCAGGCCCAATAATGGGTCGACCCCATTACTTTATAAGTATTATGATTTTCAAGTATACAATTTATGTGAGGAAGTGTGTCAAATACAGGCAAACCTGCAGACTTTAGGAAATATTATGGACTTAATGAAACTCAACACTATTCGCATTGTTGAAATAATAATCAAGTGTTGCATAACAAACCGAGCATTCAATCAAAATCTTAGAGGAGATTTTGTCCAGACGAGTCAACGTAGCTTGACCCGCTGTTTGGAAACAAAGTCACCTGACACCTGTAAGCTCCCGAGAAGCTTCAGCCTCATGTAAAACCCATGACTGGATCTACAACTGTATGCACGTCGATTCTCGGGTCCCTTTACAAGTCACATGCATTTCATTTCTGCTTGTTCAAATGAAAAATGGTTCAAAAAGGCTTCTCTTGAA
Source organism: Chascanopsetta lugubris (assembly GCA_016785325.1). Lineage (NCBI taxonomy): Eukaryota > Metazoa > Chordata > Actinopteri > Pleuronectiformes > Bothidae > Chascanopsetta > Chascanopsetta lugubris. The sequence continues at coordinate 5,496 of JAFBJT010008452.1, read as the reverse complement.
TTTAAACTTGGATGTAGATGCACTGTTTTCAGAGCATTGCAGTTAACTCAAATTAATCCTCTGTTTTAACTGTAAAACACTGCAGCTTGAAGTGACAACCCATATGACATAACTGAGTCAAGCAGCGGCATTTATCTTGCAATCTTGCTGACGGCTGTGGTGCGAGGTGATTTACAGGTACGCTGGCTGGAGGCAGATGGTGGCCTCGTTTGGAAATGAGAGCAGAGGCAGCCACACTAAATAAAAACCATGACCTCAGCTAAATAAATAGAAATAAACAGTAGTGGGAGGCTGCGCTTGTGCACCAAAATATATTCCCCATGGATGATTTCCCATGGAGAATGCACTTAAATCTGAATCGACAGCTTCAATTTTACATATCTGAGGATTTTCTCCCCAAAACCAGAAACGTAGTTGCCACTGTCGACCTGTGCAGCCTCGGCTCCATACAAAGTCACTTTGACCACTACACTGAAAACAATGACATCATCAAACTGTAAAGACATTCCTAAAGGAGGCCAAACATGATGTGAACTTGACCTATATCCTCCCAAACCTAATCAAATAAGGGTCAAACTGAATTGAAAGTCTTAATGAGAAAATCCCAAACGATTTTCCTGATACCTTTCACAGGACCAACAATATGCTAAAAGGTCAAAGTGACCTTGACCTTTTACCTCCAAAATTGAATTAGTCAATTCATGGATATATCCTTAATATAACATAATATATATAAAGGCATTTTTGGCAGAAAACACAGTAAAAACAAACAAGTAAAACAAGACTTGCATCCATCTACACGCAACCAGCGTCTTTGAGTGACCAGAGATTTCAAATAAACAGACCTTATAAATCTTTAACACACGCACACTTTTGTGCAATTCCGACTCGGTGCCAGCACATGCTTTAATCATTCATGGATCATTGGTTGGACTCGGGAGGAGAGGCCAGGGCAGATTCAGCAATCGCAGAAATGAAAGCAATGACAAATCCTCTGTGACACAAAGTGTCGGACAAAGCAGCACCATGACAAGAGAGAGGAAAAACATAACGTTAGCGTAGTCCTCTTGGCAACGGTTGCTCAAACAGAGAAACACACTTGGCGACAAAAAAAAAAAAAAACCGAGTGGAAAAATGGTTTCCCATTTCACCACTTCTGCCCAGTCTGCTGCAACCCGTCATCAGACAGGTGTATAAACAATAACGTGGCTTGTTTCACCTTGGTAATTATCTTTCGATGTAGCCCTCTAATTAACCTGGTAATAGAGCAGGTTGTGATCCCCACAACTTTCCACCTGTCAACTGCCACAATTTGAGCTAGTAAACAAGCATGACATCATAACTGGAGCATGTCCCACCTGTGCTTCTCAACTCCATTGTGCTGGGCCGGTGGGTTGCCATGGTTACACTCCCCTGACATTCTGCTAGGCCCCCTGAGCGCGCTGGGATGGCGGAGGCAGCTGAGAAGGGGGGAGTCTCTCCCCTCGTCCTCTTCACAGGAGTAACTGGCCACAGAGAGGAAGCCGCTCACTGAGAGCTCCGACTCAGAGTCTGCCGGATGGTGACAGCGGGCAGGAGCAGGGTCATGCCAAAACACACACACACACACAAACACACACAAACATTGAGAAAAAAATTAAAAATTAAAAAATTAAAAGGTTCGGAGCGGCCAGGCTCAGGAAGCAACCGTCGCAACCGTAAACTGTCTGAAAATAACTACCTGAGCTCAAGTTCCTGTCCAACCTTCCCCTCCCTGCTCTGAAGCCAAACGCCACCTGAGGATTGTGTTCCAGCAGGAGGCGACGCACATGTTTCATTTCCTGCAACACTGTTTACTCTGTTAATGCTGCACACGACTCCCCCCTCGTCCGTGACACCACAGGGACATCACACACAAAGGGAGAGGAGCATTGCAGAGTATTTGTACTACATGATTGAATACTATTTGCAATTCTGCTTATTGTAAATGCAAGAAAACAAAGGCATGCTTTTGCACGAATGTACCAGGAGGCGGCAGACACAAGACTGCTCCACAAACACTTACAGTAAATATAAAACACCCGTTTGACACACATTGGTCAAATCCTCACATATACTGTAGGTACATCAAACAAGAGTTTAGAGTAAATAAAGCAGGTATCATCAACTACATTCGTCCAGGGGGCAGGGTTTTCCCCGGCAGACAATGCTACTCATCACTTAATTTGCATATGTGGCCACGGGTATGTCATTTAAATGGACGCAGAAAAAAATGGGATATTGTCGTGGAGGAGACTAAACATGTTTAGAACTTCAAATGACTGACAGGCGCGATCAGTCAACGGTGGCTTTGGGCATGCATGATTCATGCGCAGTCTGGACGTGGAGAGGCGAACATTTCCTGCTGGGAGGGACGACTGCGCGAGGACCGACCCGCCTGCGAATGCGCTGGGACTGGAGGAGGAGGGGCCCACGGCCACACCCACAACTCATCGAGAGGAATAAGAATGACACAGGCTTTCACGACGGAGTCGCCAACAACGCCAGAGAGAGTCGCTACATTAGTCTGTAATTGCTAGAGGGGTCGGAATACTCACTAAATATCGCAAAAAAAGTTGCACTCACAGCGCCACCAAAAGGTCACACCCAGGAGAGTGTGTGTTTGGACAAAACTTTCCCAGCATGCTTTGGGGCAGTGGATTTTGGGAGCATTGGGCTGTGTTGTGTGATATTTTACATGTGATTGAAGTTGCTGTACCTTCTCTGAGAGATGTAGTTACAGGATTGTTCAGAGGTATGATTTCTTTGCACCACTTACACATAACCCATGTTGCATTAGCTGAACTTCCTCACTAGATAATCTGGGGGAGCCAAATGTGGCCCACGGGCCGTCACTTGACATCCACTGGTATCGAGTGTCTCTGGCCAGTAGGTAACTCTGGGCTACCTATGAATAATGCAGTGATTCCTGAGGAGGACAGCACCACGGTGCACAAACAGGTCAAAGGAAGTCTGCAGTTTAGAATGATCATGGTGAAACTTCTACAAGCAAGTGGATGTAATGATTATTACTGTATTTATATTACACCTTATACCAAGAAATAACGAATTAACACGGGGAAGAACTGAGGTTATGATCTTCCTTCATTCATGGGGCAAGAAAGTGCAATGTTGATTTCAATTGTCTAGTTCATGACTTTGACTTCTAACTCAGTAACAACTACAAAACAAGCTGTATTATATCATAATGTATTACGACACAGTGCGACGGGCGACTGTAAAGGCTGCTGACCTGATTCAGCGTCGTAGAAGTCATATTCGGTCAGGGTACTGAGGGTGGACAACCTCCTGCTCTTGCTCAGAGATTGTTTGAGCTCGTGGTGCTCGGTCGCCAAAGTCTGCAGAGCCTCCGTCAGAGCTTTGTTCTTCTCCACCTCCTGCTCCAACTTCAGGCTCCACACCTGCGAATACAGCCAGACCCAATTAGACCACATAAAATAGACACATGGCAACGTAGAGTACAAGAAAATCAAATGTTTTGATCCATTACTTGCGATCAATGTGTTTAGCTTCAACAGAGAAATTGTCGTCTATGGGTTTCACCGTCTTGGTATTTTCTGATGGCAGTTCATTGTTATATATCCTCTTAAAAAGATCTGGTTTCCTCCTGTCGGAACCAAACACCAGCCCAGGATTGTCGCCCCGTGCAACCTGAACCAGGCCACAGTGGGATTGACTACATCAATGTTTCCTATTGTTTAACACAGTGGCTGTTTTCCTCTTAAAAATTGAAGCGAAAGAAAAGGTATTGTCAGAGATCAGAGAACAAAATATTGTCTTAATCACAGCAATATACTCAGATTATTACATGACTGTCTCAGAAACACAACATTAGAATCATGGGCTTTAAAATGTCACTACAAATCTGAGAAAACATTAAAAAGAATTCAGAGTGTAGATGAGAAACTGAGAAATGTGTAATTCAATCGGCTGATATGCTCAACATGGGTTTTAAACTGTAACCAAGTGTATTTGCTTATCACCACTTCCATCTTCTAAATAAGCTTTTATCAGTGTGGGGACAAACAACTGTAATCAACAAGGTCAAAAGAACATGATACTACTAGTATATTAGTGATTTTTGTAAAGATTATACAAAGCATTTCAATCATATGCCACTATCGATTTTTGTGTTCAGTATATTATGAATAACCCTGACTGACCCAACAAGTATAAAGTAAATCTGGAGGCATAATTATCTTCTTTCCTTTCTGTATTCCATTTTACTAGTTTGTTTTTGTTTTCTTTCATACAAATATATGCATAGTCTGCATTGAAGAATTGAAGATTTTTTTAAATGTTATTCTTGGTTGCTTTTGTGTATGGGATTCACATAAGCCATTTCTTGTTTTTGTGTTTCTAGCATGGACTTAATGCATTGTGTCTTTGCCGTGTGTTGCGTGAACTAAATGACCTCAGATGTCTGCATGGTGGAGATGGATGAGACAACGAAACCACCAAGCAACTTTACATATTTGCCGATTAGTTTTTTTTTTTTTTCTAATCAGCAAACTTCCAACACTGGCAATCTGCTCATTTGTATACAATATTGATCTGATTCTAAAGGGAGCATCCAAACACCAAGTAAAGGTTAAAAGATTCTGGCAAAGTTCAACTTTACCAAAGTGTAGAACTTTCTTCGCCGACTTATCCCAAAGCATTTAATTTCTACAAATATAAAACATCTGGTGTACACAAAAACCCACTTGCACTCTGCAGCCCTTTGTGCAAATGCAACTAATACGAGCTCACAAGCAGCTTGTTTCGCGCCAGGTTCAACTGCTGACAGCCTAGCGCCTATACAGACCAAAAAGGTATTTGGTGTCATCACCTTACTTGAAGAGACAACAATGAATTCGACCATATTTTATTTTGATAAATGCTGTACACACAGCAAATGAGGCTCAGTGCAAGGTCGCTCAGGTTAACACTCCAAGTCCCAGGCACTTGGCTGAAGAGCCCATCCAGGAACACAGCACTTTGTTGTGTAACTATCCCAGGCAGCTCCCGCTCTCGCTCCTGCTGCATCCTCTCGCCTCAACACAAACAGCTATTTTAAGCCCCGCTGAGGCCGGGTGTGGTGGAGCTGTTGCTGGAGCCTGCGAGGGATGCTTCTCCTTGGCCACCACCCCAAAGGAAAGAGCTTTTTAACTTTGTGCACATATTTGCCTTCACAGCTGAAAGGAGTGGGGGGGGGGGGGGGGGGTGGGGGGTGGGGGGGGGATCTCAGAGGGATATTTATAAGGCCTTGCAGAGGTCTATAGTAATTAGCTGCAAGTGTAAATCACAGTGTACGTGAATCAGTGAGAGATGGATGCAGAGCAGCTAGAAAAATATTTATTTGGGCGCAACGTAGGAACTGCCAGGAGATTTGACGACTAAAGCTAAAAGGTGGAATAATTATCTCTCTTCTGTGTGTTGCATGAATGTTCGAGGTCAAACTGCATGTTGAACATA
>JAFBJT010008449.1:122842-139734 GCA_016785325.1 Chascanopsetta lugubris | reverse complement strand
ACCGGCCCCATAAAAACACCAATTACCAGCCATTTACTTCACTTGGTATGACAGGGATATTAACAAGGTGATTCATGGCTTTCAGTCAGTCACACAAACGCATAATCCTGTTTCCTGTGAAAACATCTTAATTGTGTTTGCATGTGTTGCTGCTGAGCCTTTGCCAAAGATGGCGAGATTACACGGTTACACACGACGGGATTAATACCGGTACCATGGGTGGGTTGTAATGGCCGAGTCACGGAGTTTGCGAAGAGAATAAGTTGTCAAATAAAAAAAAGAATTAAATAAAAATCATTATTTTGAAAACTACACATCAACATCTACAATCATTTACATTTGACTGTTGACAACAATAATAAACATGTTTCATTCACCTGTAACATTTTAACATGGGAGTCTGTGGGGATTGACGCTCTTTTGGCGTCAGCCTCAAGTGGCCTCTCTGTGAACTGCACATTTTTCCACTTCCCTATTGGCCTCATCTGTCAGCCTTTAGCCTGTTAACCGATAGTAAAAAAAATAAAAAGCAAGAAACCAAATATTTGATAGAGCTGTAGAGAACGATACATTTCAGCTGCTCGTCTCGTACAACAGACCAATAACAATAATCTCTTGGCCGTCTGTTCTATAGTATAAAGTCCTCAAACGTCTCTGGGGCTTCTCTCTCCTTCCACGTCATTGGACTCAGACTGAAATGAGTTGCATAAGTCTCCAACTGGACAAATTAATCTGTTCCCTCCTTTTTTTTTTTTTTTTTCAGCCTGCCATCAGAGACATTAATCCAGATGCATGCTGTTGCACTCCAACTTAATCACTGCCCTGACTGCCATCATGCTGTTTCTGCCTGCTTCTTTTACTACCTGTAAAACCAGTCACGTGACACCTGTCGCTCTAGAAGGCCTCAACGTTTTGTTCAGGAACTCATGTTGAACCCGTTTTTGTTATGACGTGCTTTTTAAAGGACAAATCTTCGCTTATTAGGAAGCTTTAACATATTAAAAAACCCATTGATTTATATCAAAAGTGGTGGAAATCTTTCTATTCTGCACCAAATATAAATGGCCGGGGGAAACATTGCGCAGCCCCAAAGTCACCCAACATGCACGACATGACGTTTGGTGCACATGTAAATCCCACTGAGTCAGGACTCTCTAAAACAAACGGGAAGTCTGCCATTTTCAGTTTCGAGCCGTGTCGTTCCCCTACGTGACGTGCGAGTGCTCACCATCGCTGCCTCTGCAGTTTTAATTTTCGCTTTGTTTAAAGATCTTCTCTGTCTATGATCTGGGTAAGAAAGTTGCAAATCATCGCTCTTAAAACAAAGTCCCCCTCGCTGACCTTCCGGCCGGCTTACCTTGAATTTTTAATAAATACAAACTGTTATACTTGCCGCTTATCGAATCGAATACAGTTTTCATGCCGTTGGCACCGACGGGTAGTCCTGCAGGATAACAAGCTTTGTTTTCAGGACAAGGACGGTACAGTGGAAGTACTCGGTTGCCAGCGGCAACAAGAAACGGCTTATTCCAACACGGTCAGGTGGGTTCTGCACCTTGACCCGTGGTGACCCCCCCCCTCCCCCCTCCGTTCCACACTAAATTGTGAAGAACGGAGTGAATGAAGCTGCTCAAGCAGCTCGGCAAAGTTCTGAGTGTGTTCCAATGTGCGAGTGGCTGAATGGCCAAGGTCCCCGCTCCGCTCTGGGTTACAGAAGAGGTGCGGAGCTGCGCGAGCACATGTTTTCAACACAACAGCACACAACTTCCTTTTGACAACCCAAGGCCATTAGCAGCCTTCCTCCTTTGACCCTTTCTACAGGACTGCTTTTCACTCCGCTCTGCTTCAGAGCCGGGCCTGTGGGATGCTGATTTATCTCAGCCAACAAAGCCAACGGACAGGAGTGAAAACATATATATGTATTTTGAAGGCGTTGCGGTGAAAACCAATACTACAATGGCGTAGTATCTGGAGGCTAGAGTTGGTATATTCTATTTCAAAAGGACACACCGTAAGGAAAGGTTTTAAGCACAAAGAGCGTGGATATTGACAAAGGTTTGCCGCTTGTCCACAAAAGCAAACACCCGAGTCCGTGACATTATGGGACGCAAACCAACCCCCCCCTACAAAAGGATACCAGGCTGGACGTGACGGAGCAGACCGGGCTGGAAACATCGAGACCCGATTGTAAATGTGACACCGCAGAGACATAAAATGAGCTGCACCGTTCATCTCATTGCAAGGAGTTCAACACTGTCCTCTAGCACAAATCCAACTTGGTCTAGAGCAGGGGTCGGCAACCCAGAACGTTCAAAGAGCCATATTGGACCAAAAAAAAACAAAAAAACAAAATTGACTGGAGCCGCAAAAATTTTAAAGCCTTATATGAAGGCAACACAGGCTGTAAGTATAAATGAGCTATATGAGACTACTATTAAAATGACTAAGTAGGCTATAAATACTTAATGAGCATTCATGATTAAATGTTTAGTTTCCCTGCAGCGCCTCCTGGAGAGAATGACGCACCACGTGATATTTGGCTCTTTAAGTTTAACTCCCATTACAATATTAATGTATTACGTTTGTTGTATTTATGAAATGATAGAAATACAATAAAGAAATGAGATTTTTGGTGACATTTTTTTTTTTTTTTCTAGACTCTAGAGCAAGCGAGTCAAAGTCATATTAGTTCAGGCGCCACATACAACCCAATCTGAGCACACGTGGGCGGGTCCAGTCAAACGATAGCATGAGAACCTATATACAACAACAACTCGGCCACATGCCGTATGTTTGAAAACCCAAAGGAGAGGTTTCACCGAGTTGACGATACAAAGAGGAGGGATCTTCACAAAGATCCATCACTTGTCCACAACATTATGGGACGCGAGCCAACCCCCCTACTGAGGATACCGACACTTCACATGTCTCCGAGTGAGTTCCATTTCCCTTTTTTAATACCTGCCCAAACAATGAGACGTTACCTTGAATGCCTTCCCGAGACGGATTCACTCTCACCCACGCTTTCCCAAGTCTCGGGAGGTTCCGGTCGACCTGAGTGCAGCTCAGACCTGCTTCGCCGTGGCTGATTTAGCTAATTTTCTAGCATTTCAGGGCTCTCATGGTTCATTACCTGTAGCATCTGCTGCTGTCTGTGACCTTCAGAGAGAAAAAAAGGAAAGAAAAATGCTTCTGGAAAGAAATACTATCATGATTGGAAAGCAATCTTTTCATTATAATTATGATGGACTTACTTTTTTTCTGTTATTCTAATGACATATCAGGATTCTTTTTTTTTTTCCTTTTTATTATTCATTTGTGTTTGACTTTCTATTATAACTTAGCAGAAAATAAAATATGCATGTAATTTTTGAGTAGTAATTTAAGTATTTTGCATAGTTTTTTCACCAAAATTGAAAAATGTCATCAAATTAAAGGCAATTAACTACCAGATTAAAAAGCTACACACAATTCCCTGAAATTAAGTGATCTTAATGAATCCATCGAAATGTAGCAAGATTATACAAGTATTGGAATGTGGCAGTAATCTGTGAGTATCACTCAGTAAACCATTAATACCTGAATAATGTGTGTCAATATCCAGAAATCCCAGGTTGGCCTGGTCTCAGTGAGAGCTGGACCACCTCAGTGTCTGGACCAGTTTGCCAAACTCTGGCCTGGGTCCCGGTTTGAGGCAGCAGTCATGTAAGAAGGGAATGATGAGGCCGCTGCCTGATCAACATACCACACACGCAAACACACACACGCACACGCACAAACATGGCCGCTGACACTATCATTGGCCCAGTATCACAGCATGCGGAAGCAGCAAGCAGCTGATTCTCCGTTTAAATGGGGCGTACTTAGACGTATGGCACTGCTTTTTTCTTTTCTTTTTTTCTTCTTTAAATGCCATTCCTGCACTCGCCCTCACCCAAAGCTTTTCTCCCTCTGAGCGCACTAAATGTAGAGGAACCGTTATGTAACGCCAGCTGTTTCCACCATTCGGTTAATACTCCATCTAGAGGGAGGCTGCGCCGCGCTCGGTCTCGACGTCGACGGGCGCCCTGGCAGCGGGAGCGACAGCATCGAGCCCGCAGCTACTGTCAGCACATTTTAGTCAAGTGTCTTTTTTTGGGGGGGTTATTTTATGTGCTCAGCCGTGCGTGTGTCTGTGAAGGCAAAATCAGCTTAAAATAAAATGAACATTAAAAATACACGTGTAAGCTCAGGTGTGACCCTAGTGTGAGTCATCGCGTCAGTCCAAACGCTCGAAAGCACAAACTGAAAGCTGACGTGCAGTCGCCTACAGTCACAGACAGATACGTCAATTGCTGGCAACAGGAGAATTGAGGGGTTTTTTTTAATGCAAGACTTGTCAGCCAATCAAAATCCACGCTGAATATGATGGAGCAGACCAGGATGGAAACATTGAGACCAGATTGCAAATGTGGCACGGCAGAAACATAAAATCAGCCGCGCCAGAATTCCACTGGATATCTCATTGCAATGAATTTCGATACTGCTCTGTATCACATGGGTCGACGATCAGTTCATTTCAAAGCACAAATCCAACTTCGTCTCGAGCAAAGGGAGTCAAACTCAGATTAGTTCCAGGGCCGTATAAAGCCCAACATTTGAAAAAGCAGTTTCTGCAAAGTCATCTCACGGGCCACTTACACTCCCTGGTGGGCCCTTTTTGGCCCACGGGCCACACGTTTGGCACCGCCTCATTCTGAAAGCAAGACACTTTGATTCAATGGCCAATGCCGTTTCTGAAATTTGGAACTGAGGATACACACAAAACCACAGCTACAACTGACGAGGAAACTCGTATTGGATGTTGCACATTAGCACCAGCAGCTAATCAAGCTATCGATAGAATGCAGTTTTCATATAATAGAATATTAAGATATGCGCGCCGAAACCGATATACCTCGATTTTTCTGTGAAAGCTTCCCATTATCCCACATCGTTGCCCGAGCTTTCTGAGTCACCCTCCACTCAGACAACCTCATGATGCTAAAGATACCCGGAAAGTTAAAAGCCCTCTTTGTTTTCTTCGTGACACGGCAACATCTTCGTCGATCGACTGCCGTCCTTTAATTGACCTTACGCTGCAAAAAGTAAAGTGGATGATTGGTTGGCATCGATCTGGGGCCTCTCAAGACACGCTGTGACATTTCCTCCCATATTTTATTTTATTTTAGGTTTCCGAGTTTTTCCCTCCCAAAGCCCCAAGCAGCCGGGGCCCTAATATCAATGCTCTAATGCAATCCTTCATCTCTCAGCTCGGCCCGTTTCTTCACGGCGGCGGGACGGTCTGTACAAATTATGGATTTCCTTGCAAATGGAAAATAAAAAATAGGCCAGGGAGGAAAAAGACAAGAACGAGGGCCCAAGCTGACTTGAGAGAGAGAGAGAGAGAGAGAGAGAGAGAGAGAGAGAGAGAGAGAGAGAGAGTGTCTGGGGCCTCGAAAAGCTGAGGTCTTGGTTCTTTACAGATTAGAAGATCAGTCCTCGCAGCACTTCCCCTCAGGGCCGAGCAAAGGCAGCGCATCGGAGGGGGGGGAGCTTTTATTCTGCCAGTGTTTCCGTCCCAGAGCGACGGCTCGCTCAATCTCCCTCTCTCTGAACCGGCTCCCAAAAAACAGGCTTTTCCGCTGTAATGCAGACTAAATCTCTAATTACAATTTTTTTTTGGGGGGGGGGGGGGCTTGAGTAGCAGAAGTCATAATTACGGTACCTCTTATTATGCAAATTAATTGACTGATTCCAAAGAATTAATTACCTCTTGTGCCCAAGTTTGATTAACAAAATGAGAGTTTTCGGCCTCTGTTTTGATTTGTTGTTTTCTTTTCTTTTCCTGGTGGACGAAGAAGAGGAAGGGATGGCAGGGAAACAAAAGGTGGCGCCGCGGCAGCATGAGGGACGAATTAAAGGAATATTTACTAAGAACGGGGATGAGCCAATTATCTGGAAATGGATAATTCATCAAGTTTTACGTAAAAGAAATATGTGCATAATCCTGCAGACTTTGTCAGCGATGATGAACTTAGTTTATGAATGTATTTAATCGCGTCGTCAGCATAAGGTGTAATATAGACGTTTACTTGCATGTAATGATATCATCGGCCAATCGTCAAGTGTGTATAAAATATATATCTAAATACTACCTCTAGGGTTCTTTTAAGTGTACCCAACCTTATGTACAACCTTGTATCAATAACAAAAACAATGTAAAGGATAGAGTCGTCACGTTGAAGTGCATTCCTCCTCCTCCAAGGCTGATTGGCCTCTTAACCAGCATATTATGAATACTGATTAAGATATATTGTAAACAATAGGCTTATATAAATAGCTTTTAGTGAACGCAGGAGAAATATGCACTCAGTGATGTAGCTAGAAAAAATGAATCTGCACAAATTCAACCCACAGATACCAGATCATTGAGATAAACGTTGATAAAACTCACAAATATATTTGAAAAATACTCTTCCTTGGCCCATGAACGACCAAGGCGCCAACCCTCGAGATAATGAGTTGAATGGTTTTAGCTTAATTCTGCCAATATAGAGACAATTACGAAGAATTTCGTTTTCATACTTCATTTTCTTAATGTTATACACAAAGGAATGCATCCGTCAGAACTCTTTGTGCCTTGACCTTGCTGACGTTGCGGGTAAAAGGAAGACCACCCCTTCAGAGGGGTTTACGAGATAAATTTAGTTGCGCAATCATCAACTGACGTGTCCCGAAACGCTCCGCGCTGCAGTCATTTTACAGCGGCTGCACGCCGCACCGGACAAAGCATCTATACTTACGCGGCGTATGGAGCCTATTTAAGAATCCGCGGTCTAAGCCTGAAGTGTTTGCCCTTCGCTCCGCCGCTGCGGCTGTGATGTGACTACGGTATCTATTAGAATAGAGTCGTATCGCCTCACCCCTCCTTGACATTTTCAAAGTTAGCCCACCTCCGAGAAACGCGTGAAAGGAGCGCCGCTAATCCCTGCCTTCGCCTCGACCCGCTGCCTCCGCTTCATCTCGAGTCAAAACAAAAGGCCCCGGCCAATGAAATGCACCGGGAGGGGAGGTTACGCACAATGTTGCCCCTTCCTGAATAGACTGAAACGAACCAGTCTTTAACAAAGACGTCAAGGACTTTTAGCCGCGATTCTCCTCTGCCTAGGAAAAAAAGAATCGCTTTCCATTCCTCTCATTGCCAATAATTCCAGTTCGAGCCACCAGTCGCTGGCATATTGTGCTATAAATATATATTTTATATCTGTATCCATCATACGTTACAAACAACAACTGAATGGTCGGGGGGCACCATGCTTGGAGCAGCTGACCGAACCATGTGCTTCATGCCATTCCTCCGTGGCCTCACCCAATGTTCTGGCTCTACTTGCAAATACATGAAAACACCCCCCGGAATAGACTTAAGGGATTCTTTAAGATATGCCCTGCTCTATTATTACGTATCGGTCCCAGGTCCCAAGTCAATCGGACTGATGATACTATTCAACGTTAGCCCATAACAACTACAGGGAGCAGCATCGAGGGTTGAAATCCTCATGCATGTAAACAGTCAATTGCCAAAGCCCTTGCTCCACAGGCCACGCCCCCCAAAGCTTTGACCTGGCAGTCAAATGGCAGAGGCAGTAAACCCGCAGCGCTGCAAAAGAAGAGGTCAGTCTTCCGATAGCAACAACAGACAGCATGGATCTCATTTGTACAAAAAAGAACAGAAAACGCATACACAGGAATGTAACGTTCATGACAAAAAATGGCTTCCTATTCCTCTCTGATCGTTATCACAAGATCCGGACCCACGGCGAGAATTAAGGCTTTAATTGGTTCCGTTAAACAGACAGAGACAGGTCTTGTAGGAACTATTGAGCCCGATTCAATGAAGTGCCGTCTCCGCCCCGTTTGAGCCGGTCGACGAGGTCGGCGTTCCGAAGCGCGGTAATAATACGGGTGGCGGAGAGAATAGGTAAGTGTCGGACGAAAAACAATCCAATCCACATCGCTATCCAGCCTTCAGGGTTTGCAATAAGCGCTCTGCAGTCGTCATTGGCAGGCTAATTACGAGGGCGGCGGCTATACTCAAGGATACATTTCCACATAACACCGCCCTAATTTTGTCTGTCGGGGGGGGCATTTGAATTCTTCCTTCCTATATGGAAGATAACGGAAGAATACAAATAGCAATTAAACGCCGCTCAACCTGGGTTGAGATTACACTCCGGAGAAAGGCAGCCCAATAAGGGCGGGCTTATTGGCTCGGAGAGAGCGAGGGGGGGGGGGCAATGTGGTGGAAAACAAGAATGTTGCACCAACTGAAGTCATAGGAAAGAGAGAGATTTAATATTTCCTCTTTAGAGGCAATCATGAGTCCCCACTTGCATCATCATCATCCCCCCCCCCTCTTTACTCAGAAAGCTGGTGTTTACGTCGAAGCTGCTGCTGCTGCTGCTGCTGCTGCTGCTGCAGACCGGAGCATTTCTCCCCTTATGGCGTTGATACATTTGGAATTAGTGCGAATTATGTGCGAGGACTGTCGCCCCGGCCACAAAACTATCACATAGGGTCATCTGCGTAAGAAGATTATCACCACCCGCGGTTCGCTTTGATTGCGAGGGCGACCACCAGCGCTCGTCCTAATTATAATGGGAAGAGCAAAGGCGGAAATCAGTTGAAGATGAAAGCTTGTATTATATTAGGGGTTTTTAATCATCATTAGAAACAACTTTAAATTGGATGTGAATGAAAAGTTCTAAACTGTGACATCAGAATAGAATGAATAGAAACACTTAGAATATGCCGCACATTGCAAAGATCAGCATCGGTGGATATTACAATGGTCGATACCACTATTCTAGAAGTGAGGGAGCCAGTGGCAGAATGACTTGTACTTGTTTTCTTGTTTGTTTTTTCAAACTTTTGGTTCATTTTCTACCTTGGAACCAAATGGTCGGGGTTGCACTTTGCTTGGAGCCGCTGAGCGAACCATTCCTCCATGGCCTCACCCAGCGTTCTGGCTCCACTTGCAAAGACATGGAAACGCCCCTTAGACTTAATGGATTCTTTAACAATATCCTCCAGTCTATTAATATGAAGAACCAACCGAGAGGTTCTCAAGTCAATGATATCAAAACTATCGTGTAGCGTCCCACTATAGAAACTCATCGCGGCAGCCGATGGCATCACTAACCGTAAACAACAGCCACCCGAGCATGGATGGAAAGCACATCATCTCTCCTGGACAATATTTATCCTGCCTTTGTTGGCATTTGTTTCCTTGGAGATTTTTGCAGGAGCTGCATGAGCTCGAGTTCGCTCTCTTCACATTTTCACATTCACTTCCCACAAGCTTCACATCCTCTGTTTACACGGACAAGCACTGTCGCCTCCAACGAAAGCCAGGCCTGAACCAAACTAATATATTTGACTATATATAAAACCTCGTTGCATGAAATTTGCTTCGAGTATGTTGTGGCTTGAAATGCGATTCAATTCAAGATGGGGATTTGAAGAATTTTTGTAAGATAGCAAAAAAAAAAAAGCTTCTTTTTTTTCCATTTAAAGGTGCAGTGTGAGATTTGGTGACATCTAGAGGTGAAGTTACATGTTGCATCCATCCAAAGTATCTGAAGATGTTTAGTATGTCCACTCTGAGCTACTGTAAAAACATGGACCCCCTCCTCATCTAAAAACATATAAATGGGCTCATTTAAGGGTGAGAAAAAAGTGACAGAAATCTTACACACTGCACCTTTAACAATATATTCAGCTGTTGCATTGACTCGTATCACAATCCACTTCCCTTTGTGGGCAAAATACAGTATTGTATTCCTCTTAATAATTAATCCCAAACAGTGGCGTTTATTCAATATTCATACAAGTCAACAGACTTGTTTCTTAAAACATACTCTGAAATTCCTTGTTGAGCGAAAAAAATCTGACACTTTGAGAAATAAACGTTTGCAACAACAGCATTTTGAGAAAGGGGGAAGTGTGCGCTCTACTTCCAGGATGTTTCATTCTGCTCTTCCAGTAATCTCCACTCGCCTGCTTCCAAGACTCCTCCCCCTAATGACTCCTTTGATGAGCCCATATGCTTCCTGTGATTCAGGAATCAAGTTGTGAGGTGGCCACACTCTTATCATCATCATCCCACTTTTTGGCGGTTTGGTTTGGGGGAGCGTCTCCCGTTAGATCTGGATCAATGCACGGTCAATCCTTTCCCCGAGAGGATGCATCGATCGGGGTTCCTCGGGGCTGACCAACCTCTAATCTCTTGAAACAGTGTGGTGCTCCGCCCGCCCGCTCTTCGGACACACCGTATCCAGGGCTCGGTCGGGGCTCGGTGAACAGCGCCAAAAATTGTTTTTTTTTTTTTAAGAAACAGTCGGAGAAATCCATTCGGCGCTACCTCTGGAACGTGTTCGATATTAAATACACAGCCTCCCCCACAGTGGGAGGTTTGGGAGTAAGGGGTTAGCATCAAAGAGACTCGCGCACACACAGAGATAGATGGTGTGTGAGGATTGAGGTTTCCTCCGGTTGGAGAAAAGTGGAGCTAAAATGCATCGGTACTGGTACTGCCATTTTGGATTTCGGACCTCATTTGCAGAGTCATAGTATCAACGTTAGCCCGTGACAACTAAGGAAAGTAGTATGAAGGATTGAATTCCTCATGCATGTAAACACTCAATTGCCAAAGCACTTGCTCCACAGGCCACGCCCCCCAAAGCGCTGACCTGGCAGTCAAATAGCATAAGCATTAAACCCACAGCACCGCACAGGAAGAGGTCAGCTGCCTTCAGATGACGACAGTGGACGGCACGGATCTCATTCGTACAAAAAGAAAAAAAGAAAAAAAGAAAAAAAAAAAAAAAAGAGTATGAGGGAATGTAAAGTTCACCTCTGCAGTTTGCCGCTAGCTAACTGGCTTGTTTGGTCCGAGACGTAATAGTAGGTCAACTGGAAAAGAGTCCGGCGCTAACAAGCAGAAAGGGGCCACATTGTTAGATATTATAGAGAAGGCAGACACACACCAATAGGTTGATTTCCCTACTGTGTATATATATATATAATATTATTATATATATTATGTATTATTATACATTACATTATACTGGGATAGATACAGTCACATTAAATGTAATATACACATAAACCTAGCCTTATGATATATACATAAACAGGTTTAAGTAACATAGCCATATACATATACACCTATTCTCTTTCTCTCTCTCTCTCTCTCTCTCACACACACTCACATACTCACACACACACACACACAAACATACCCTTATATACATGTCTATATGTAGCTACATACATGTACACACAACATGGAGGTGCCATCCATCAGGGAGCAATCCAGGTATTAGCTCTTATTCCTGGGTCTTTGTTATGTACTACTTCATTATAAACAGGTTGTGCTCCATCAATATTCAATAGATGCAGATTTGATTTCTCGGTTTTATTGTTTATCGCTGCCAACTGAAGCCAAAGCGCTCAAACGCAAGTTGTGCATTACACTTTGAATAAAAGTCAGATTACTGCGAGTTTACCTCCTTGTTCCATTGTTTCCACTATGATTTCACGACTCAGTATTTCTCGCATATCATCCGGTCTCAAACACTTCTCTCCCATTTTTGGTTAATGACCTTTACTGGGCCCTTGAGTCGTATGGTTACAGCAGAAGAGAGAGAGAGAGAGAGAGAGAGAGAGAGAGAGCGAGACAGAGAGAGAGAGAGAGACAGAGAGAGAGAGGAAAGAACCTCCAGCGTTGAACCAATAACCATGTGTTTCATTTGGTTTGAGAGTAAAAAATGTATATAAATGAAGGGGCTCTAAGCATCACAGCTGAGGCCGTAACTCTGTCAGATGAGGTAAGTTTATCACGGTGTGAACCAATAAGCCACAATGTCTTTGAGGGTATTAATATTTGATGATGTCTAAGTGCAGGGATGGAACCAGCAGCTTTAAGCTGGCTGCTTGGGGAAGTGAGAGAAATCGTATGTGACTGGGAGAAAAGGTCAGCTTCGTTCGGGCGGCAGCACAGGTCACCACACGGGTCTAAACCCCCCCCCCCCATCCTCCGAACCCAACCCCCACTTTGCCTTGTTTATCGGTGCGTTCGTAATTTGGATACATCTGCGTAATGTTTTATTTACGAACTGCAGGGTTTATTTTTGTTTCTTAATTTTGCACTAGAACCTCAAAGCAGAGCGCTGGGGGGGGCAAAAGATTACGCAATCATACCTAAAGAGTTTAAGCGTTAATAGGGTTAAAATTGGAAAAAACTGTGCAGTGCACACGGTGGCCACTTGAGGCTGCGCTCCAAGAGCGAGTCAATGCGCATAGACTCCCGTGTTAAAATGATCCAATTTAGAGGTGAATGAAACATTCAAGCCTGGCACAAATGACAGTTTAGGTCAGTCAGTGTTGCCATGACAACTGTACGCGGGCAGGTCTTATTTTTTAGTCTTTCCGGGTTTGAAAGTGTGCATATTTAAGGGGCGTGGCCTGTTGAATGACACCTGGGCCCATCTTGCGAGCTGAAAATGTCATATCAGCACACGTCTCGGTCAAAAATATATAGGTTTGGCGTGAGGGCGTTTTTACAACCTCCAACCCACAAAGATTGTTTACTCTTTGAAATCTAAAAACACATTCAGTCCATGACTTGAAGACGAGCGCGCTTCAGACGTAGCTGTTCTCTTCGAAAGCTTGGAAAATCTCTGCAGCTCTGTCACCAGTTTGCGCCGCGTCTTCAATAACGCAAAACCAAGCCATGAACGTTGCGTGCTGCTCCTGCACCCCAAACGCCCCCGGATGCGGCAACGAATCATTTCTCGGTTTTGCGCATTGTCATGTGTGTCGGTCGTCCACTGGAGGCAAGTGTCGAATCACTGCAACAGCACACAATGATATTGCAGACAATAGCGTGGCCGCAGCCCAATCGGAAACCTCTGGGATGAACTGGAACGCTGACAGGCGAGCTCAGCCTTATCACCGGACATCGGCGAGCGGCCGACTCTTCTCACACTCCTGCGGCTGAATGTCGGTCCGCAGCCAAGACCGGAATATGTTGTCCTTCCAAAAGGGCAGCAGCTTTTAGAGGACAGTATACATGTACACGCCCGGCCCCCATATATGGACGGGACGTGCAGTTCAGGTTGGGGACACACCATCACCCCTTAATGACGAGCCGCGACCCAAATCAAGGAGACATTTCCCAAACTTTTTAAACGATGTCGTACTTAGGGCAATTAGCGTACGACAACAAACTTAAGTTTCCTCTAGCTGATAAATGGCTGGTGTCTATAAGTATCGCAGGGCAGCATCGCCACCTACTGTTAAGGAGTGTGAGTAGACAGCACTCCGACGCATTAAAAAAAAACACCCTTCAAAATAAAAGCACAGGATCTTTTTGGGGAGAGGTTCGCGTTTACAACCTATTTGCTAACACGGAGAAGACTGGATTCACGGCCTAAGAACTATCACGTCATCCAACTTGATTCCGTACATGTCGTCAAGTATTACTTTAGACTTAAAAAACACAAACTTCACTTCCACCTTCCCGTTCCCTCTGACTGCAGGTTATGCATACGCATGCACGCAGCAGTGTTCCACACAGCAGGGGAGCGGAGGCTAACCGATGCACTATTTATTCCGTGGCAGGAACATGGTGACGTTAGCAGGAACAGTCGGGGGAAATTTCCCGGCTGCCTCTCCACAGGCTGGACTGATTATTCTCACAGACTGGGTGCTCAGTAATCCCCCTTGTTTCTGACGGAGGGAGGGAGCGGAATGAACGACCATACATGCAGGAACTTTAATTACACAAAGGTTCGGTGGGGGCCCTGCGGTGTGGAGCTGTGTCCTCTTTTGACTCGGTAATACAGACGGATCTGTCCAATGACGGGACTTAGCAGAACGAGCTGTGTACATGAAGGCAGCGCATAGAGTTGAGAGCGGTGCACATTTGAAATGATCATCCCATTTGCATTTCAGTCCTTTTTCTTTGACATGTATTGATACTCTCTATATACACACATCTGTTGCACATTTGTATTGTACTTTTTATTTAATATTCAACTGCTAAGAAAAAAAGAGACCGCTGCCAAACAAAATGCTGTTGTATCTGCTGTACAATGAAAATAATTACAGCTTTATTATTATTATTATTATTAAATATATATACTTATTGGCACTTTATTTCAACAATCGCAAATTCAGTTCATTCCTTTAATATTACTCTATTTCGGCTCTAATGCAACTTTGTCTCGCACCGAAAAGGGTTGAGTTTTGAATGGGCAGCGATGGAAATGCAAAAACCTGCAGTTCACAGGGTGGCCACTTGAGGCTGACGCCAAGGGCGAGTCAATCCCCATCAACTCCCGTGTTAAAAATGGTCAACTTTATAAGTGAGTGAAACACGTTCAAAGCCTGGTACAAAACCAGGCCCGTGAGTTGCCGTGACAACTGCATGGGGGGGGGGGGCATTGGCGACGACACGGTTCCATAGATCCTAAAGTGCAAGGTGGAACCTTTCCGACCATGTTCTTCTCAAAGAGCCGACCAAACATCTGGGATAGGTCAGTGCTTCGGCCGCTCTCATCTGGGAGGTTCTGCGGCGTCGCGACCCGCAGTCACAGGACGCTAGCTTTCGGCCATTTCAGTGGCGAAACGGACCGCGGGTGTCACTCCTCCGAACATTAGCGTGACAAAATAGACGGCGGGCGGACTGACATGGCCGCCGCCGCCGCTGCACTCCCTAGCCTTTGCTGTGTTTTGCACCCTTGTCATCTTTCAGCACATTAGCGTGACAGAATGGAAAGGAGATTGAAGTGGCACCATCTGTGGGTGACGGCGGACGCGATGAATTGATTTCTACTGTCTGATGTGCTCTTTCACAGCGTGCTGCTTTTCCCTTTCTTTGTTTTTTTTAATACTGTCGAGTGACAACGGAATATTTAAAGGTGCACTGTGTCCGATTTGGTGACACCTAGAGGTGAAGTTGCACGCTGTATCCATCACCTCGCCCTTCGGTAGCAGAACCTAAAAGTCGACCCCAGGTTCTCCCTGCACGTCCAGAAGGGTGAGGGTGAGGGGAGGCATACAACATGCAACTTCACCACTAGATATCACCAAACCTTACACGCAGCACCTTTAAAGTAAAAGCAGCGAAAAGCGGCAAAAACCAATATTTGTGTATAGTATTACGGCGAATACGGATGAACGCGTTCTCTCCTCCTCCCCCGAAAGCAAACAACATTCAGCGAACCACTTAATTCCAGCTGATTTGTGGAAGTGCTCCGCCGCCGCCGAATGAATTTTGACCCTCGCAGCTGGCAGACGTCGAACCGGGGGCTGCACCCACTGCCAGAGGAGACGTGGGGCTTTGCACTGGCAGAGGATGATTTGTGGGCTGCGTGCCGTGTAAGGGGGAGGATGGGCAATGAAACTTATTTATAGGCTACGATAACTGAAAGGGGGGAGAAAGCAGAGAAGGAGGCTGTAGCGCTGAGGAGGACGGAAGGAGATTCGCCGAGAATTCTGGAAGGAGGTCGCAGAGTTTCGTGCAAAAGTGCAAGTAATTGATGGCGTTTAAAGAAGTGCGACTGGACTCCGACGTTGGCATTAAACCAATCGGACTAATGCAAAATGAGGCGAATCAATAAAAGGTCTATGGACTTAAGTCTCCTCCTTAAGACGTTGAAACTTTAGAGAAGCCCCGGTCTGATTTACTGTAAAACAAACATGACCCTACGTGGGTGTGTAATGGCGTTCCATGGCTTTCAAGAAGCACTAATAGAGCCTTCTTAAGCTTCAATTATAGACCAATCACTCTGGTGTGGGAGGGAACATAATGGACCGCGTCCTCCACTCGCCATCGTCTGCCGGGTCAGAGGTTGACAGGGAGGGTTTTAAAGTGATGGGACCGGGAGAAGTAGGAGCGTGGGCAGTGCCGAGCGAACCCGTTGTCACGGGGTCGGATTCTTCAAGCTAGGAAATCAGACGAGGTTTGTTCTGCTCCCACATGTTCAGACCTACCTTCGCTAAAAATGGCCGAACTTTAAAAGTCGGACCACTTGAACATGGGAGTCTACGGGGATTGACTCGCTATGGGAGGCAGCCTCAGTTGGCCATCGTGCGAACTGCGAGCTTTTCCAACTGGCCTCATCCCTCCGGCCCCCCCAAGGCCGGATAAGATCCAAGGTCACCAAATCTTACACATTGCACCTTTAGGGAAGTGCCCGAAACGTTATCAATGTTAACGGTATTATCATTTAAGTTTTGACTTTGCCACTTGAAGAAAAAAAAAAAAAAACTAATCATCAAACCCTAAGCCGACAACTTTCTCCATTACTGATCAATTATGGGATGGAGAAAAACCATGTCACCTCAAGTAAACACTTTCCGAAGGTCACCGGCTTACTCTCCCCAACCTGCCCGAACTATGCACATGCTTTGCAAATATTATATCATCATAAGCGGCGATTCAAAGGCAAAATGTGATGATAAGTGGAAGCTATCGGCCATATGGAGAGAGTCAGATGATCCTGGCATGTCGGGGTCAACTCTGAAATGCCAGACAACCAATCAATACGCAGCAAACCACCTGCGAGACAAGCGGCCAAAGATAAATAACTAAATAAATCTTACGCGGATTAACTGCTCCTTCACCCATTTTCATTTTCCGTCAAGAAGGTATTAATCTGACAGCCAAGTCAAGCCCAACAAATACTACACACTTCAAAGCGGCGGCAGGAGGAAGTGCTTTGGAGCAGAGAGGAAGAAGAAGAAGAAGGAGAAGAAGAAGAAGAAGAAGAGGCAGAGGCGGCCAGGTTCAAACATTTCTTGTT
>JAFBJT010008449.1:106424-121010 GCA_016785325.1 Chascanopsetta lugubris | reverse complement strand
TCGTGATAGGATATTTCTGATTGTCTTAATATTGCTCAGGTGGTAGAAGGCTGTTCTAGATATCTGTCGGATATATTGGTCAAATGATATGTTTTGATCGAATAAAACTCCCAGGTTCCGCACAGTAGAGCAGGGGACTAAGCTGTTGCCACCTAGGGCTATTGCCTGATTTAACAGTGGTGCACGAAGGTGTTTTGGCCCTAAGACTATGACCTCAGTTTTTTCAGTGTTAAGAAGTAGAAAGTTCTGGGTCGTCCGTGTCTGAATGTCTTTAAGACAATCCTGGAGTTGAATCGAATGAGTTGGGTCGTAGGGCCTTGAGGGTAAGTTTAGCTGGGTGTCATCTGCATAGCAGTGGAAGTTTATATAATATTTTATATTATTATTATATTCACTGTAATGAGTTTTTCCACTCATCTGTTTGTGCCGGAGACGGAGTCTCACAGGACCTGGAGGAAGCAAATCTGCATGGTTTGTTCCTCTCCTCCCCCCCCTCAGTGATTTATGTGCACTAACCCTTTAAAGTGTCATGTAGATGATGAAGTGCTGAAGCTCTGATGTGGCCAGGCGGTTCTGCAGCAGCAGTTTGGATCCAGACGTCTCAACATCTGCTCGCATCGTCTCTGATCATCACAGATGCTGAGTGTTATCATCACTCTGAGCTGAGGGACCATGAAAACCCTGCGCACTGTTCCTTTAACTGCAGAGGCAGCAAATGAAGAGCTTTACATCCTCACACTCCTCTATATGTAAATTGGTTCTGGTGCTCGTGTGCGGAAATGATGACAGGGCGATTCCTCGCACGTCCGAGCAGACGTCCCCGTGAGGCCACAGCCACTAAAGAGGCAGACTGACGTTTATGGGATGTCATCGAAGACAGGTATTAGCCCACACACCCCCACGTGGAGGACAGCAGTCCGTGGACTGTCAGTCACACCTGAGTGGAGAGTGACGAGTACTGTGATCAGGCTCCGAGTGGGCATCCACTCGGTCTGAGAGTCAGGACGCTGTGGGTCAAATCTGTCTCTCATAAATGTCTCAGGAATGTGTCATAATGTCTCATAAATGTGTCATAATGTTTCATAAATGTCTCATAAATGTTTCACAATGTCTCGTAATGTCTCATAATGTCTCATAAATGTGTCATAATGTTTCATAAATGTTTCATAATGTCTCAGGAATGTTTTATAATGTCTCATAAATGTCTCACAATGTCTCATAAATGTTTCACAATGTCTCGTAATGTCTCATAATGTCTCATAAATGTTTCATAATGTCTCAGAAATGTCTCACAATGTCTCATAAATGTCTCACAATGTCTCGTAATGTCTCACAATGTCTCATAAATGTATCATAATGTCTCATAAATGTCTGAAAATGTCTCAAAAGAAACGTAAATGAATAACCACTGAGGCACCAAGGTTTTGTATCATACACAAGGGTAAAGAAATCAAAGTTCCAGGCAAATCAATCCATTTTGCTCCTTATGTTTTATTGTCTTTTCCATCAAACATTATAAAAACATTTGCCTTTCCCGGTGCCTCCTGTTCCGCACACGTATATCCTATATAGGCGTGCTGCAATGTCTCATAATGTCTCATAAATGTCTCATAATGTCTCATAAATATCTCATAAATGTCTCATAATTCTCCTCTGGAGACCGGGACCAAAATCAATATCAAAGAAGTCCTTCTGCTTTTTTGTGTGTAATCTAACAACATGATGAGGGAAGATACACAAAGAGATTAGGAAAAAAATGGTTTAAAACATGTCAATTATTCTTCTCAATTAAAAGGTGCAGTGTGTAAAATTTGGCGACATCTTGTGCCAAATGACCAAATAACCAAAATCGTACACACTGAACCGTTAAAAAAAAGGGTATTTTGATTTTTGGAAAGAAAATTCAGTGACCAGAGCAATGTGAGTATACGTGTGTGTGTCCTTGAGCTCGATCAATGGAGGATGATGTCATCGTAGAGCAGCTTCCTGTCAGAGCTATGTCTCAGCATTACTGCATGTTGATAGAACAGTGGAGGCTGCACGTCCTCCGACAGCAGCACACGACTCATATACATTATATACGTAAACTATGTGTTCAAGGTTAAAGTACAACTCGTCTGCTCACATGTTCATCATATGTAAACTGAACAAAACCTCATTTGATCATGACTGTGACGGAGTTTCTGCTCCGACATGCTGACAACCATCCTCTGCATGTCAGGGACCGACGAGTCAACTGAAGCTGAAACAGAGACAGAGCAGGGGGCCTACACACCTCACTAATGATGTCACTGATGCTGTACATGCAGCTCATTATGGGATGGATTCTGTCCCTGTACTGTCATGCTGCTGTGTTGTTAAAGATGAGAAGAGACTTTCAACTCATATTGAAAGAGGCTGTATGTAGATTTTTTTTTTTTACCGTAGCATATTCAGAATATGTGATAATGACATGTTTGTCTGGTTTCTTGCTGACTGAGTCTTTTAATTTTGTCTCACCAAAACAACCGCAAATGTGCCTGTTTTAAATACACACAGTACATCCTAAATACTGTCCTCTGACAGTCGTACTGACATGAACGATGTCAAAACTACTATTAGTCAAAGACGTTTGTCTCAGACATTTCTCACCGCAGAGAATTTGCTGTGGTCATGTGACCTCAGCAGAGGTGGGCACCGTGCCTATACTACTGAAGGGTGTCTCAAAGACAACATGTCAGGAGAGAATATAAATGGATATTAACATTAAATCTGTGGTTGACAGGCTCAGAGGTGTCGTCCCCTAACCAGCTGGTCACAGGTTCGACTCCTCGTCCTTGGGCAACACACTTTATGTTATCATATGCATAGATGAGGTGCTGGGCAGAGATGTTCTGTCTGAAGTCAACTAATAACCTATTGATTGATCAACCAACCAAACCAATCAACCAAACGAACCGATTCATCAACCAACCAACCAAATGTAATTAGCTCATATTTACGAAACATAATTTGCCTAATAAACGTTGAAAAGGTGAATCGTCCTCAAACATATCAAGAAACAAACATCATGAAATGAAACGTCTGATTGTCTGGTAACATAAGTATATAGGTCAGCACTGTGATGACTCAGCATCATTCCAGGAAAAGGTTGTCTCATAGATCTTTTACATCTGTTATTGATCAGCTGTCCAGAACAGAACATGGAGTCAATAACAGCGGCCACTGCATCAGAGACCAAAGGTCAACAACATGTGTCCTACTGCACCTTCACTCCTCTGACTCTCTGGCTCTGATGATGATGATGTGTGGACACGTGCCAGTGGACACGAGTGGTTGGTTCAGGTGGATCTGGAACCAAAGGTTGTCTGTGTATGAGAATATAATTATAAAGTCAAATTTATAAAGCTCTCATCATTATTATTATTGATTCTTTGACTTAATTTGTGTACATGGTGTCTTTGTTTATTCACAGTATTTGTGGCGGTGTACAATGTGATTGTACTGCAATGATTATTCTTTCATGGCTGTGAAGAACTGGAGCCTGCCTTCAATCTGCTGAGTCATGGTTGTTGTACATCTGGAGATAATGAAACTAACCTCGTGGTGATGACTTGGACAGTTGAGTCATTCTGACAGATGCAGGTGAAGACAGTGATTTTCAAATGATGAAGCTCATCTTTATTCAATAAGTCTGAGACTGTGAGATACTGTAAGGTGAATAACTGTCCGTCTCTCTGACTGTGCAAAAACAAAAACAACCAAACATGATTTCTGAAGAAGCGGATATTCAAATAAAATGTTAGATTATGAGTGACTGTCCCTAGTCATTGCCCTGGTTTGATTCTGCCGAATCACTAAATGACATATCAATAAAAAACAGTTATGTTGGAAATGTTGTAATGACCCAAAACCTGATCCTGAACCAGGACATGATCGACTGTGTCGCTGCATCCAGCGGAGGACGGCTGCTCCCGCAATGAGCGCTGTCCCTGCCATGGGAGCAGAGGCTCTCGGCTGGGTACTGTCCACTGCCGCTGCCGCTCCTCTGTTCCAGTAGAACTTTATAAATCTTTTAAAATTTATTACACTGGTCCACTGTCTGGACACATCCAGCAGGAGACCACTGCAGCTTGTGATGATCAGACTGCTCAGACCCGCAGACTTAAACACGGAAATGGACGTCTCTGGCTGAATACGCTGGATCACCGGTCAGTTCATTCATTTTTGACTGTGGAGGATGATCATTGTTTCATAAAGCACACGGGTCTCTCCTAAGTCCGCTGCTGTTTCATCTGATTCATCATTAATATTATTATTATGTCGCGCTGACGTGCTAGGCTTTTTAAACATGGCGGTTTCAGAGGTTGTTGGTCCCAGTAACCACGCCCCCTACCCTCCAATGTATCGGTGCCTGCCTGCAGACCAGCATTGAGTCTGGTTTGGTTCCTGTTTTGAGAGGCGGGCCGGAGCTCCAGTGGTGGACACACAAAGAACTGGCGCCAAGTCAGGCACTGGCCCAGAACTAGCCCAGGATCCTGATTGGTTGAAAAGGGGCATCAGGAGATGAGTGTGATTCAGAGTCTGGTTCTAAGTGGACCTCCTGCTGAGCAAGAACCTGAGGAGATGATTGACAGCTCCCAGAGCTCTGCTGAGTGAAGAGCCTGAGAGAAGCTGTGAGAGGATGGGAGATGAAGGTGGAGAGTGTCACAAACACCTCTCACTTATTTTACTATTTAACATGAAAATAGAGCCGAGGAATTACTGCTGAGGCAACGTTTCCAGAGCATAACTCAGCGAACACATGACAGAAAGAGAGAAAGAAGAGCAACCAACACTCACTGACCATGTTCATAAAGTTACAGCGGTTCACCTGCTTGTTATCGCATATTTGAGATCAGTCAATCACAAGACTGCATGGAGGTGAAAGGGAAATACTATAAACACCTTCCATGTTATTTGGATAATGAAGAGCAAAGTATGCAGATTCATTACTGAGGAGATAAACATGCATTTTAAAAGGAAAGCAAATGTTTTTATTTGAAATAATCAAAAATGTAAAGCAGGAACAAAGGCTGCTGTAAAATAAAGATGTGGATAAAAAGACCAGTTTATTAAAAAGTCATAAGTTAATTATAAAAATGTAAATTTCAAAGCATCACAACTTGTGTTGGGAGTAACATATTAATTATTCTTTATGGTGGAAATGAGAACCCAAACACTTTAAAAGCTAAATTACTTCTTCAAAAATGACCCACATTCACTAACCCACCACCAACAACAACAACAATGGCAGATGACTTGTAGTCCAAAGTGTACGCAGCGGAAATTCTACCTCGTCATCGTCGGTCCACACCGAGGTGCGTATCCACTGGGGGCTGGCTCCAAACGGGAGCAAATCCCCGTAGACTCCCATGTTAAAATAGCCAACTTTTGAGGTGAATTAAACATGTTTAACATAATTACTTAATAGTTCCTAAGGACATTAGGCCCACAATTGTTTTGGTGTACAAGGGCATCGTTCCCACCAAGTCCAGAGGATAGGTACTCCCTCGTTAAAAATGATGGGAGTTATGTAAACAAATTGGCATCTAGATGGTTAAAATCTCAAAAATATGCACAATGTTTGATATCTATATTTCAGGCTGAAGTACTTTTAGAAGACTGAGTCGTTAAAAGTAGAGAAAATATTAATAAATGACATTTTTAAAGCAGTTTTGGGGAATCTTTTGTCCTTAGAAACACGTGTATGATTTTTAAAATGAAATCTGGTGCTGAAAAAACAAACAATGCATTAAATTGAATGTTGCTACCAATCAGTGACCCATCTCAGGGATTAATAATAATAATGTTCAAATACCACTTGAAATGTGTTTTATGGAAATTATCATAAATATCAATCAAAAAAATATGCATAAAGTTTGATATCTATATTTCAGGCTGAAGTAGTTTTAGAAGACTGAGTTGTTTAAAGTAGAAAAAAACATTTATCAATGTTTTTTACTGAAAAAAACATTTATCAATGTTTTTTTCAGTAAAAAACGATGGGAGTTATGTAATAAATTGGCATTTAAAGGGTTAAAAACTCAAAAATATGCAAAAAGTTTGATATTTAAATTTCAGGCTGGTTCTAGAAGTCATTTAAAGTAGGAAAAATATTGATACATAACATTTTTACAGCGGTTTTGGGGAAGGAGCCATTTTTGTCCTTAGGAACACATGATTTTTTTCATGTAGACTGGCACTGCGAAAAAGATAATGCATGAAAATCAATGTTGCTGCTAATCATTAACCCATGTCAGGGCCTAACAGTAATAGTAATCAAATACCACTTGAAATTTGATTCATGGAAATTACCGTTCTTTGTTTTTTTAGTTTTTTTCCCCCAGTTATTTGAATGAATTAGCATTTAAAGGGTTAAAAACTCAAAAATATGCATAAAGTTTGATATTTAAAGTTCAGGCTGACATAGTTCTAGAAGTAATTTAAAGTAGAAAAAATATTGATATATGACATTTTACAGCAGCTTTTGGGAAGAGGCCATTTTTTGCCCATAGGGACACATACAATTTTTTTAAAGGAATTCTTGAGGGTTAATACAGGGTAAACAGTGTGTGCTGATCATTGAAATATATTTTGAGTGGTCTGTTGACAAATATGGATCAAAGTAAGAAACTTGCTGAATGTGTGTCATGAGGAATGAAGACACGGCAGAGGTTAAAGAGGTCAAAGAAGTCAAAGGGCTCAAAGGGGTGAGAGCTGCTCTCATGATGAGCCTGTGCGAGAAGTTTCCTTCTTTCCGTCATGGATCTCATCCCCCATCAGAGTCACCTGCAGGTCATGACCTCCACCACAGGACCAGAAAAGACCTGTGATCTAACAGGGAATCATCGTCTCTCTCAGGGAGGAAAAGTGAAGCCACACGTCTGAAGTGTCATTTCAAAGCTTCTGTTTAACTTGATCTGATGCTGAGTCACGTCCAGATCCCTCTCAAGCAGCAGAGTGAAGGAGTGACATCACCCTGACTCCACTGAGAACCAGAGGGAGAGAAAAGATTCTGATTCACGATGTTGTCAACGTTGCGTGGTAGATCTGTCAGCTTCAGAACATATTTCAGACTCTTTCAGGAGCAAGATGACATGTGACAATGTGTCCATCATGTTGCAATCTCAGGCCTTGTCCACAAAACATCTTTTATTGTGAGGACATTTTATCTACATGGGCGATTTATATACATATACCATATTATATCATTTTTGATGTCTGTATTGTTTTCATTGCACACTCTTTCTTTTTTTCTCATTGATTTGCACATCTTTGCCACGTGCACTTCACGATGTCATATATGAGCTGACATAACATGTCAATCTCGCCATTGTGGGATAAATAAAAGTGTTCTATTCTATTCTAAGATGAACCCACTACTTATTCAAACTCGAGGAGCCTGGAGGACGCAGCTCAGCAGGTGGTGCATTGAAAGATGCAGCTTCAATGAAAACGTCTCTCTGTTTGTCACTTTGTCTGAAGTTTGTCTGAAGCTCTGAGCCGAGGACGTTTTCTGAACTCGTTTGCATCTTTGGCCGAGTCAGCAGAGTGAATGAGGGTTTACATCATTAACCCCCGTTCTGCTCGACACTCAACGGAACCGCAGTGAGAGAGACGCCGAGGCCCCTCTGAATGATGCAGAGTCAGAGAACGAAGCCCACAGACATGTCAGAAGGGGGAGCTGGTTGTCAACAGGACAACTCAACACACACTCAACAAACTGATGGACAGTTCTCGGACAGTGCCAGGAACATGTTGCAACCTCCTCACTGTCACAGTGGGTCACATGCCGGGCGAGCATCACCCCTGTCGTTACATGGATCGATAAAGAAATCAGAATTGTTAATTGGACTCCGTCAAAGACGTTAGAGGGCAGAGATCTGATCTCTTGATCGGCAAACCAGAATTACTGCGTTCATAATGTCAAATATTACACTTATAATGTAGTATATTGCATGTGCATGAAATCATCTGAAACTATAGGACACAACACTTTACATTACTACCATTAGAGGTCATCCCCCCCCCACCACCACATGGCGCCGGTCATCCTGACTCTGTGAACCTCGAACCATGGACCTCAAACCATGAACCTTAGTGTCTGAGGAAAACAGAGACAGACACACAGACAGACACACAGACAGACAGAGAGAGAGAGAGAGAGAGAGAGAGAGAGAGAGAGAGAGAGAGAGAGAGAGAGAGAGAGAGAGAGACCTGCCTCTCTCACATGTCTCTTTTCCAATAGACATGATGAAGAGCATGTTCATCCCTCAGCGCTCACAACCTTCATCCTCCAGGCACTTACCCAGAATGTTAGAAGAGCCCTTGAACCACAGGTGCTGATGGGGTTCAAACATTTCATCTATCAAAGTGCTCTTGAGCAAAACACTGAACATATTGCGTTTTCAAGTGAAAGGGAGTCATGCTTGAATTATATTTATGTAGAGATGTCTGCAAATGCATGGTCTGTCTTGATACAGTATGCAGTTACCATTCACCCATTCATTCAGTGCATTTATCCGTTCACTCCTCGCTCACACACACCAGCAGAGCTGTGAGGGGAAACTAAGGATTCACTCCGAGTAGATGGAGAGGACCTTTTAGGTAAAGGATCAGAATATGAACAATGTATAGATATAGTAAACTGCACATATATGACTGAATTAATATGTGAATTAGTGAATGACACAATTGTATAAGAAACATGTTACATAAGCGTTACACCAAGATTGTATTTTCGTAAATCTGACATTAAAACATTGACTGTGAATTGATTCACGCCATCGTCCGTTTGTGTCTGTTAAACTGTGGTTTTATAATCTAGATTCTCCCTCATTAAAAAAGCATTAGTCAAATTCCGATTGAGGAGACTGTGATGACATCACCAAGGTAAGAGAGAGCTGAGAAGGGCCATCCCAGAATCTCATTGCTTAGAATATTTTCACAGGCTGATTTGCTCTAATTATGGATAGAGACTACTTCGATCTGGATTTATACGTTTGTGTTACCCCAGGATAAAATTCAAGGGTTTGTTTATCTGCATCTTATTTTGAAAAGACCTATTTTGTATATCATCTTTTGTGATGACACCAGAAGTGACACTCTCAGAAACAGAAAAAAGAGGAGGTAATGAACATGTTGATTTCGTAAAAATATTTTATGTACCAAGTTAAAAGTCATAACACATCAAAAGACATTCAAATCAACATGAGCGAGCAGGCGGGGTGGGGGTGGGGGGTGTCGTACAGACCACAAGTGTCCACTGTGTCCTCCACCATGTAAACAGTGTTGAAGAGAAGCTGCGATGTGATTGGCTCTGCTTCCTCCTCGCAGGGTTAGATCTCTGCATCGTGTATCTCGGACAAAATAAATTAGAAACCCGACTCCGACTGTGGAGGAGGAGGCTTGTGGCAACGTAAGGAGATATTCAAGCATGTGGGACACGCCCCCAACCCCAGGTATGAAATCACCTCTTTGGCACATTAACACAAATCAAATAAAACAAAGTGTAAACAAAAGGGTTGTCAATACAAAAGGCATTTTTTCATACACATCGCTTGAAGAAATAAAAAACAATAATTAAAAACATAGACAAAAAAACGATTTGGCAGATGGGACCGCCCCCCCCCCCCGAGTGATAACACTTGTCTCAGTCTGCAAGACCGCCCTGCAAGACCGCGTCGTCGTGATTTATGTTGCTCGCTGTGAGGCGAATGGGACCCCCCCCCCCCCCCGAGTGATAACACTTGTCTCAGTCTGCAAGACCGCCCTGCAAGACCGCGTCGTCGTGATTTATGTTGCTCGCTGTGAGGCGGGGGGGTGGGGTCAAAACTGAAAGGGGAGGGGTTACGTTTTCATTTTGAAGTCTGAACCGGTGTGACTTCTGTTTGTACTCTGGAGTCTCCTCTGTATCGTTTGCATGGTCTCCGCTCTGATGTGTGCGACAGCTCTGTGCTTCTCCAGCCAGAGTCTCTTTAGTGCAAATAGGCTGTCGGCTGCTGCTGCCGCCTCTCAAGGGGTGGGCGGACGGGCGGAGGGGCGGGCGGGGGGACGGAGCACAAGGTCATTTTGGTGCCGGAGGCGAGGCTGCGTTTGGTTTGGCACCTGGGACCGGTCTGCAAGGGGAGAAGCAGCTGGATGTTAAAGTGCGGCAGCAGCAGAATGACTCACTGACAATGACCCTGAGAACAGGCTCCACCCCTCTTCTTGCCAACACATCCCAGGTGTGTCCTGCTAACAAAGCGCTGAGTCATGACTCTGTTTTCAACACAAACCTTTGAAGTAATGGGGTTGCAGGTTTAAGCATGAATCAAGTTAATAGGTTTAAAGGTGCAGTGTATACGATTTGGTGACCTCTGAAGGTGAAGTTGCATGTTGTATCCATCACCTCACCCTCACCTTTCTGAACATGCAGGAGAACATACAAAATATGTTTAGGATGTCCACTCTGGGCTACTGTAAAAACATGGCCGCCCCCGTAGCAAGGACCCACTGCTCATGTAAATATACATTAATGGGCTCATTTGAGGGCCATGGAGAAAAAAAAATTAACCGTTTAGGTGTGTATAACTTCATGGAAATGTCAATATGTGATTGTTTTGTAATATTTTTAGAAGTGACAAAAATGATCAAAATCGTATACTCTGCACCTTTACGTCCAGATATCCAATCACCAAGATATTACAACATATTTTGGGGTGTTTTGGTACAAATCATCTTTTTGTTCCTGTATGGAAGCAGCTGCTCCCTGTGCCCTGCATCAAAGAAGTGACCTGACACCTGTTTGTCGTTATGGTAACAACATCACCACTGATTATGGTGACACAACATGTTACATCACTGTGTTCTGACAGTGGCCTTGAATGGTCAAATTAAACATCATTTGAGTTGTAGTGAGAACTGAAGGAAGGGGTGAGGGGGCCGAACTGCACAATGTACAGATGTCACATTCTACACACTGTACCTTTAAAACACAGATCGCATCATGTGTCAAACACAAGGCCTTGTGTTTGACACATAAAGTGTAAAAAGTTTAAAGGTGCATCGCGATGAAAACATCAGCACTGTTCTGCCTGTGAAGGAATGAAAGCTGAGTGAGTCATTGCTCTGCATGGTTTGTAAACCTGCAGTGTTTATGTCTTCACACCTGCCCTGAGCAGCAAACGCCGTGAAATGGGAATCAGGGACAATGGAGGGGCTGTATTTTACCCTCATTTTACAGCCGGGTCATTAAAGAGCTTTCAAACAGGTCTGGATTTCAGGATGAGGAAATAAAAAAAAGACAAACAGCAGCTGCATTTTAAACACTGATTCTCTCAGTCCATGCGTTTGAGCTGCCGCAGAGGAAACGACCACCCCTCCACAGACTCCCATCTTCAAATGATCAACTTCAGAGGTGAATGAAGTCTTTTTGGTCTCAATCAGTCAATCAGGTTGTTTTCTGATGTCACTTATTTTTATTTGATTGACATTTGAAATTAAGCATAATTAAGGGCGTGGTCTCTTGACTGACACCCAAGCCGACCTGGCACATACATCGGTTGAGGTGATGGCACCACGAGTTGACGCACGGCTCCATATGTGTTCCGCCTCTTTGCCCGGTTTTGAGTGAACCAGGAAGTAGGAGGAGTTAGGACTGGGCAAGATGGGGACGAGGGACACGCCCACAATTTGCCACAAACATCTATGGTAGAAACATAATGATTTCGGCTACCATAGAAATGTAGTATGTGTGTGTGAGTGTGTGTCAGTGTGTGTCAAAATTAAATGATTGATCTGAAACAACAGAACTGCATTAGATTCATGAAATGAATCAAATGTCTCATTAACGCAGATAACAGGTGTGACGACCACCTAGTGTCCCTCCAACCGGCCACTAGGTGTCCTCCTTTGTTTCCTTTTCTGCTGTGTGTGCAGGTTAACTTCCGGTTGGTTGGCACCAGGGCCAGCACCCACTCTGACTCTGGCCAGCGAACCTTTTGATTATCGAGAGCTATTGCTTTAGCCATTAATAGAATGTTGAATAAATCAACTCGTTTTCTGCCTGGAACCCTCGTCTCCTCCGTTTTTGTCGCCTGCTTAGAGCCGGGTTGTGACACAGGACACCCCATAATGAGCCAGATTCCATGAGGACTGATCATCACAATAAAACACTTCATGTACAGGTTCCCTTCATATTCAAATCACAAGATTTAAATCAGCCGCTTCAAAAATGAGAGCTTCATATTCCAGTTGGATTATGGACGTGAAGTGTGATCATCACCTGCTGGTTGAGGTTAAATGAGCCTGACGTGCATTTCTGTTGGAGGGGTTGAGCTGTTGGAAACACAGCTCACGACAAATCAAGATTCCTCTTTAAATTCTTCTACAGATTAAAGTTTCGCAAACTCTGAACGTGTCAAAACTGTCTTAATCTGACGAGAATCCGTCAGCTGAATGTGATGTAGAGAGTGGAAGTGGAGTCAGAATAGTTTGGATCAGATTAAAACATTCTGTACATCTAAGAGACTGTTGACATATACTTGCAGACATGTAATACTCTGCGGTAGATGAAAAGCATGAGGAGCATCGGTGGAGCAGGTAGGAGATGATTGACAGCTCAGGGCGCAGCCTAGTGAGACGCCCCATCAAGCAGAGCATTTTTCTGAAAGGGTCAAGCCCATGGCTCGCCATCCCATTTAATGTGGCCCACGAGAGCCTCATGAGCTTTTCAACCACTGTGCCGAGGCACACGAGTGTGCCGTGAAAGATCATCAGATGTGCCGTGGGAAATGATCCAATTTCACTGAATTGGTCTCAAAAATGTGAAACGTGATCAATTAATATCTGCATATAATATGCCATTGATGAGAGTCTGTGCTGCACTCTTTTTCAAAGTAATGCTGTGCCCCCCTAACGGCAGCCCCTACCCCCCCCCCCCGAGGATGGAATTAATTTAATTTTCTATATCTATGTCTGTAACTTGTTCTTTTATTAAATAAAGTCTAAAACTTGTGTTATTTATCTCATTTTCACATCAGCATGTCATTTCCGTCGCCTCTCCTCTGCTCTGTCTCGCTGACAGCGCGCGCACACACGCAGATGCGAGCGCGCTCGTTCACGTGAACACTCCCCCACCGGCGGATAGAGTTGAACAGTTCAGTTCTGATGATGACTGTTGTCATCAAACGAACCACATGGCTTCATGATTATCATAAGTGTTTGAGTCAGTGTCTGTCTGCCTCCTCCGCCCGCGCTGCGCGTTTCACACTGAGTGAGTACGAATACATTGAGAAACTATATTGTCATTATATTTACTGTATTAAGCTACAGAGAGTCATTTTGTAACATTTTTGGTTGGTGGTGTGCCACAGAATTGGTTGAAAAACACTGGCCTAATGTGACTCCTTTAAAGTTAATATGAGACAACAAGCCTGGTGGGGGCATCACTAATACTCAAAGTTGTCAATAGAGACGCAAGAGAAGAGCTAATAGCTTTTATCATCTTACATGAATGTGCAGGTTCTTTAATAAAGTCTATAACCAGCTCTGCTCAGCTTCCACCCTACAGCCGCAGCAGCAGCAGCCGCAGCAGCAGCAGCAGCAGCAGCAGCGCTGTGTCCTGGTGCCTGCTGGGAAGTTTGGTCCAGAGTGGCTGAACCTCTGCCGCTGCTGGACACTGACAGTTCATCCTCCTGCAGCCTCTGAGTGTTGCTATGGAGAGACTGATTATAATGGATGCTCTCAGACCTGCTGAGCTGAAACCGAACCTGAACCAGTTCTGAACCACCCACTGTTACCTTTGTGCAGAGGATACCAATTTGAAAAAGATCATATTCTAAAAATGATTTGGAGGTTGTATTTGGAAGAGAAAATGACATGACTAATGCTAACAACAACAGATGTCTATGGTGAGGTGTGTTTACCCACCTGAGCGCTCTGAGAGGGGGGATGGCTGAGACCTTGCCCACCGGTTTGGGTCCCACTGCTGGGGGCATCATGACCAGCAGGCCTGCAGAGGGTTTGGAGAACGCCATCAGACCTGGACTCACTGGGGTGGAGGAGCCTCTGGCTGGACTGAGAGGGAGGGGCCTCTGAGGGGGGAAGGGGGACGACCTGGGCTGCAGCTCAGACACCAACTAAAAAAAAAAAAAAGAGAATATTTTAGAGTTAAGTTAAATGAGCATAAACTGAATATGCAAGTTACTCTAAATCTACACTCAAACTAAATGTTATTTTCTTTAAAACTGAATAATTTAGAAATGATCTCAAAGTTTTATAGAGATATCAAGAGAAGACTCTGTACCACCCCCCCGCCCCGCCCACCCCACTCCCCCACTGGTGATCACGATGCAGCAGTGTGTGACCAACCAAGCAGCTGCAGTGTGAGCAGATGTGTGGTAGCACTCACGCAGCAGGTGTGGCTCTTGATTAGGAAGGAGTGACCTTCACCAAACAAGCAACTTTATGATGTAGTGATAATGATGTTGTCTGAGGGTCTCATCACCAAGGAGCTGCTCCTCACAACTCATGTGGCAGTTTACTGTGTAAATAAAGGAGGTGGAGGGAGCTGGTTCACCTGTG
>JAFBJT010008449.1:86466-97304 GCA_016785325.1 Chascanopsetta lugubris | reverse complement strand
ATATATTATGTTATTTTATTACTGTTAAAGCACATCTGTTTAGATGCAATCTGCATTTCTTTGCTTTGTACATGTGACAGGACAATAAAGTTGAATCTAATATAATCGAATGTAATCTACAAGTTTCAGGGTTTGTACTTGTTTAGTTTTAGCCATTAACAAGCCAGTACACAAAAATTGTCCTATGTGTCTTCATCTTCAGCACAGTCAGGGCCAAACGTGACCATAATCTATCAAACTCTGAGTCACTTCTAACGGGCTATTCAACTTGTTTTGGACTATTCCTTGTATGATCTTACTCTGGTCGTAAACCAGACTCTGACTCTTTGTGTTTGTGCACATTCGGCCTGATGCAGAAACACTTTAGTATCCAAACTGCAGCCAAATCCACAAAGTCCCACCCTCCTCCTTCACTGTAATGAATGTCCCGGTGCAGGGCGACGTCTGGGCCACTTTAAAAAATGCTGATTAGTCTTATGGCCCGTGCTGATTGCCAGTTCTCTCCGTCTGATGACCTCAGCAAGAAACACTAAACTCATCAGTGTGACCCGAAAGCACCGAGAGGAACAGGGCTGGTGTGAAGGATCCGGCTTTTGTTTCCAAAGGCCCAAACAGGGAACACAGAGAGTTCCTCGGGTGTAATCACGGGTGCCGGGATGCAAATATCAGATTGAGCACATGTGTCAAACTTGTGGCCCGCGGGCCGAATGTGGCCCGTAAGATTATTTGATCTGGTCCGCGAGAGCTTAAAGACGTGTGATTATCTGAAAATACATTGACCATGAACTCTAGTGAATTACACATGCCACTTTTTACGTGGAGCAATATATTCAGTGTGTTTACAGGGGCAACGCGCGGAAGGGCGTATACGATATGCGTAAGTTAAACCAACAATATACTGATAAATAATAATCAAATTTGCGCACGGCCGTCTTGCAATCTGTTAGGTAGAAATCACATTTACTCCTCCAATTAAAACCGGCCCCTTGACAGCATCCATGATACTGGTGTGGCCCCTCGGTGGAAATGAGTTTCTCATCCCCTGACGTAGAGTACGAGAAGTGTATCGGTGTCAACAGCCTCCAACGGTGAGAGAAGAGCCGTCACCCACAAGGACAGAAATCAACCGGCCACGTCCTGCGACCTCTGATCGGCACAGTGTGTGCACTCGTACAACAGAACATATTTTCCTAAAGAAAACAAACAGCACCGTGTTTGCCCAGAGATAGGAGCAGCTGCCGCACACCTGCCCGCCGCTCGCCTGCTCCTCCCCCTCCTCCTCCTCCTCCTCTACATCACCTCTCTGGCTGAGCAGGAACCAGGTTCCCCTTTTGTTTCAGCCGACCGGCCGGCAGGTGATGGAGCCGCCGGCCGTCCACACGGGGCCGAGGTTTCAACAGCCGTCTAATTACCACGTCGTCCTTGACATGTGAGATGAAGCTGCTCGTCTGTAAACATGAGCAGGAAGTGGCTGCTGCTGCTGCTGCTGCTGCTGTGATGAAACATGCAGGAGTGGGATGTGAACACACACACACACACACACACACACACACACACACACACACACACACATCTCACTGGCTCTTTGTGCAGCCATGATGAGAAATACTCAGAGAACATTACGCTCCCGCATCCAAAAATGTTCATTAATCATTTTAACAACTCTGCAGGAAACTGCTCCCCTGGGCCACTCAGCCTGTAGCTTGTATATATATATATATATATATATATATATATATATACACCATTTTCTGCAGCCACACATGAAAACTCACTTCTTTCTCCTCATCTTTCCAATAAACATCAGTGACAATAACTCTCTGTGTTCAGACTCAGGTATTCCACACAATGGCCTATATTTGGTCCAGGCCAGCATTACACAGACTGAGGGCCCCCCCCCCCCCCCCCCCCCCCCCCCCCCCCCCCCCCGCCCGCCCGCCCGCCCGGCAGTAGAGTCCGGAGCCATGAGGGACACTTTAAATATAGACCTGCATGGCAGCACAGTGTTGGTACAGTTGGGCTGTGGGATTGTGAATGGGATTATAATATTATGATATATGGCTGTATTCATTTGACTGTGGGTCCCGGTGTGCCATGCCACGCATAACAGCCATGCAGCAGCCACAGGGTGAGTATCACTTTCTGCAGGGGGGGGGGGTACACACACACACACACACACACACACACCACAGGGCTGTGGCATTGTACTCATACCATCTCACACACTGATTGGAAAGAAGAGGTTTAACACCGAACCAACATTTTACACAGAAGCAGTCGGATGATCAGATGTTCACAGACACGTTTTACCTTTATATTATGTTTTTAAATACAATAACAAATGACAAAGTGCACCCAAATGTATTTCATCTCTCCTGTGATTGACAGCAGGGCAGGAGATGAAGAGTTTGTGTAAAAGACAACGATGGTGAAGAAACTAAATATTTTAGTTTTGGATTAATAATATCATTATTTCAAATAATTGACACTACTTATGTGTTTTATGTGATAATTACTCACAGATTTATGTATTTTATTTTGAAATAATAATAAAGACTATACATAGAAGCACCAGTGATCATAATACGATTATTCCGGTGGATTCAAATTTCAAAATAAAACGCCTCATGTAAACCACATGCACCACCATGGTTTAATCAGACGTGTGTTGCATCGTGATTTAAATACTATTCTATTGCTTTTGTTTCTACTACCAATTTCCTCCTGTTTAAAATGTATATTATGTATATAATGTACATTACCAGACATGCATTCATTGTGTTTAAACTTCACCTCCTGCTCCTCCAGCCCGAGTCCCGGTCAAAATAATAACAACAACAACAACACAGTGATAATAATAATAATAATAATGATGAAGTGAGGATGAGGAGTCTCACCTTCAGGCAGCAGCAGCAGCAGCAGCAGC
Source organism: Chascanopsetta lugubris (assembly GCA_016785325.1). Lineage (NCBI taxonomy): Eukaryota > Metazoa > Chordata > Actinopteri > Pleuronectiformes > Bothidae > Chascanopsetta > Chascanopsetta lugubris. Next base: position 94,378 of record JAFBJT010008449.1, on the reverse strand, counting down.
AGAGCAGCGATGTTTCCACCACACAAACCACAACTTCTGCCCATTTTCACGAACCATAAGTAAAAGTTTCTGAGATCAAAAAATCAAAATCAAATTCCTTTCCCGGGAAAATGAGAAGACAAAGGGAAAATGTATCTCATCAGAAGAAAAGACGCGGTGTAAAAAGCCAGAATCAAGGTCCCAGGGTGGGCGCGCGGCTCCGGTGCAGACTGGGAGTGATGATGATGATGGTCCCTCTGCTCTGCTCAGCGCGGACGCGTGCACGCGCTCCTGTGCGCGCCCCGGAGGAGGAGGAGGAGGAGGAGGAGGTCCACTCTCTGCTCCACTGCCTCCACAGCAGGAGCCATTTACAGGAAATTTAAGAGCATAATTTAGCAGCGGGTCAGTCATCTCATTAACACTCTGCAGGAGGGAAATTATTAACTGTTATCATTCAAATAGAGCGTCTTAAAGGGACAGGCACTGCTTTTCCCCGGAAAGGGACATCGGCTGGGGCTCTACTCTGCTTTATTATTAAACACAAATAACATGATCATCTTTGTAAAAGTTTCATTTTGTGATAAGTTAAAGGTGCAGGGTGTACGATTCGGTGACATCTACTGGCGAAGTTGATGTATTGTATCCATCACCTCAGCAGGCAGGTATCGCCTTCAGTTGTCATCGAAGCTCAAAAGATGTTCAGTGTGTCCGCTACTTTAAAAAACATGGCGGCCTCCATGGGGAGGACCCGCTCCTAATGGAAATATACATTAAAGGGCTCGTTTCAGGGTTGTGTAAAAAGCAAGTCATGCAATGTGAAAATAACTGAATATAAATGTTTTGTAATCCTATTTCAATAAATTGAAGTGACCAAAATGGACAGAAGTCTGAGACACTGCACCAAGACGTTAAGTCTTATTTTACTGGACAATTACAGTCTGGGCCACAGAGGCAACATTTCAAATGAAAAAAACAAACATAGACGTGAAAGGTTTCACGAGTGGAAACATAAAGTAATTCGATCTAAAGGTCCAGTGTGACGCATTTAGTGACATCTAGTGCAAGTAGTGAAATCATTTTACCTGTTTCTTTCAAATTGGACCATGAAGATCAAATAAAGGCAATAAAAGGGTTAATCGATCACGGTTGTCTGTTGTTTTTAAGTATTACATAATACGGGAACAAATCGTTCATTCTACTGTAACGTGGTTTATAGCCACACAGCGGCTCCACCAACGTCGTTAGCATTTGTTTCGGCAGATTCAAATTTCAAGTGACGCGTGAAATAAGGATGTCAGTGATCCTAATGAAATCCTGATGAATGGTTTGAGTCGAGCTGATGTGTGTGTGTGTGTGTGTATGTGTGTGTTGACCACTGAGACTCTCTGCTCAGACTCAGTGGGACCTCTGCCCCTCTCTGACAGCCTCACTGAGGCAGCAGGCTGTTAAAGTGTGGGACCTGTCTGTGAGCAGATAGTGTTGTGGAGCCAAGCATTGCTCCGTCCCCAGGGCAGGACACCGGTCACACACACACACACACACACACACACACACACACACACACACACACACATCAATCCACAATCAATGTCCCTGCGCGGAGCACAGAAACTAAACACTGGAGTAAAGGACGTCAGGAAGAAAAACATAGGAAACTAAACTACTAAACTATATTTATATCAAACACTCCCACTGGGCTACGATCCATCATCAGTTTGTATCTATATGCATGTTCAAAACCATCTCCTACATTTATGGTTAAATGCTACGGAACCTTTTAGATTAAAGATTTGTAATCCAATCATATTCAATAGAAATTAAAGGTGCAGTGTGTAAGATTCAGAGAGTCATTTTTGTCACTTCTAAATATATTACAAAATAATAACATTATGAGATTTTCATGAATTTATAATCACCTCAATGACTTTTAAATGAGCCCATTGATGTATATTTACATGAGGAGCAGGTCCTCTCTATGGGGGCCGCCATGATTTTACAGTAGCCCAGATTGGACGTACTAAACCTCTTGTGAGTTTCAATGACAACTGAACTCTACCACAGCTTCTCCTGCATCCTCGGAAGGGTAAGAGGGAGCTAATGCATACAACATACAACTTCACCTCTAGACGTCACCAAATCTCACACATTGCACCTTTAATCTAAACCCCTGTATATCCATCTCAGTTGTCATTTAAAATCTGCCAATAAAAGGTCAGACAGCTGTTGTATTTGCAAGTAATGTTAATACGTTGTTAATAAATGATCCGATGGGCAGATCAGATCTTCACTTACTCTATAGAGCAGGGTAAATGTAGTGCTGATTGCTGTATCAGGGGAGAAAGCCGGGATCATTATGAGAATATAAGAAGGCGAGTGGCCAGCGTGAGCACATCCTATCTGGGATACAGTTTCCATACGACAGACTATAGGTATCCTGAGACATATGCTCGGCGCGGATCAATACAGCCAAGGAAGTGTGGTATGTGGGACCGCAGCGGCGTCTTATGGGCCTTTCTTTTTTCTGGCCACGCCATGGAACGACAGGACGACATTAGCAGAAATTCAATCTGAAACATAAGCAGAATATTCATTACCTCCACGGTCTAGACGTGAGATTGTGACCTTCTTGATCTCGAATGGCGGCTGCAGTTACTGCGGATGAGTCAGCCAGATGCTTAGACTCAAATCAAAACCTTCATCATCTCATGCAAATATACAAATGATATCTTTAGCCCTCAGCGGCCAGTCCGTATTGATTTCAATTTTCCTCCCGTGGACGAGCATTTACGTGTTTCCATCGCTCGGCAGAGCAGTAATGGACTTTGGAGCCGTGTTGCAGATGGAAGGATCCAGGGATTCCAACAACGGCGTCTGCTTGTAAGACCGTTACCGAAACCACTGCATGGCGTTATGCAATGCTCGTACAGCTTCTGAGGGGGCGGGTAATTAGATTTGACTTTGAAAGAGCCGCACAACGCCGTGTCATTTCATTAGCCTGATGGTCATGTCATGATGTGCGCACCACCTGACCCGACCATGAGAGCACTGATCTGACCGTGTTCTATACGCTCGTATTCAAAAAATATCCATAAAACCTTCAACATGGCCGTGGGAATAATAAAGTTATAGCGCAGGGCTGTCAAACATAGGGCCTGCGGGCCAAAACCGGCCCGCCAGAGGGTCCAATCCAGACCCCGAGACATTATTGACAATTTTATACAAAACTTAATGCTATTTCCAATTTGGTATGTATCAATAATCATGCTACAATTTCACTGGTCCCGATGTGGCTGTAGCTATGTAGCTCATAGCTAAATGAGCTGTATACGGACACCCCAGTTCTTGGGTGTGGGTAACTGAATAAGTTAAAGGGGGGAAAAAGTTAAGTTAAAGGGAAATTATGCAGCGTTTAGGGGACATTCTTTCTATTTGTATCAGCTGTAATGAAAGGTCAGCTAATAATACTGATGCTGCTATGAGCACATAAACATCTGAAGACGAGAGGCTGCGTCATTACCCTCCAAAAAGCTCTTGATATTTACATCACAAGCGGATACTTTATATGGAGGCTGCCATGTTTGTACAGTAGCCTAGAATGGACAAAATAAACACTTGAGTTTTCATAGAAAATTCTGGATACCATGACCTCTCCTACATGTTCGAAAGAGAGGAGTGAGGTGAACGGTATTCAGCTACAACACATGCAGGTTCATTAGTAGATGTCCCTAAATCCTACACACTGTCCCTTTAAAGGTCAAACATGCAGAGGGCTTATGTTCTTTGAAGAGTCTCCTCCTCTGGTGAATTGGATTCATGTCATTTCCCTGATTTTCAGAGACAATGAATGTGAGAGGTTCCAGTCCCATTAATGACACTCCTTTGTGAGTTCTTCATCTTGACCCCTATTAAAGTACTGTCACTTGGATGGCAGATGGTCACCCTCTGCCCCCCCCCCCCCACACACACACACACACATGCGCTCATACATAAGAAGGAGAAGTGGCCATGGCAACGGACCCGTAATGGCCAGGCCTGTGTGTAGTGGAATCACTCGGCCTAATTTGTTAAGTAGCACCTCGGTATATTTGATTGAATCAAACGTGTTACGTGCACAAAACAGGAGGCGTCAAATAAAAGCTCAGCTGCTCACGCTGACACCAGATCAGCTGCTCTGGAACCAGCTTGATGATTTAATGGTTTTCATGGATGAACACGGTCACACCTTCTTACCCTGAGCCATAATCTCATTACACACAGGCGCCGTGTACCGCACACGGAGATTCATGCAAAACACAAACAGTGACATTCCGCGCAATTTCCTTATCTTAGAAACTCAGTTACCTCTGTAGGGTTAGAAACATAAAGGTATAGTACGCAGGATTTCCCCCAATACAAAATAAAACAATCCAATCCAATGGGTCTCTAGAGGGGAATGGGGGTGTGTCTAAGTGGTTTTGCTTGACTTAATTAGCCCAATTATAAATGACAGCATCCCTCCCACAAATGTAACATGTCCACATGAGTAAAGCTGGTAGTGTACATTGAAGTGTCCCACTGGTGTTGTTGGGCAGAGGAGGAGGGGCCAACTTTAACGGGTGTGTTTACAAACACCCGCCAACGAATCCTGCGTAATGTACTTTTAAGTTTTGATGAATTAATTCCATGCTGTTTCGTGCCGCCATAGTTTTCCTTCATTATTGACTGACTTACTTCTTTATTGAAGAGCTGCCTGGATGTGTACACACAGAATTACACACCACTACTGAGCACTAGGCCTAACTCATCTCGCTGGCTACACAAATGCACTTGAACCCGTCTTGTTGTGATGTGTGTATTGTTCTGATGGTCATGTGACCCAACACCCGTATTTATTCATTTCAGATTCTTGCATTAATGTGAAGAAAAGTCCTATTCCTATGCTTTACTCCTCTACGGGTAGTGGGGTGTGTATTTGATCAAAAGACGACTGATCCAAATGTACGTGGGTAAACTCGAAAGATAGTCGTGTCCTTCCGAGAACAGGGGAGATGATGGCGATGTTTATATCTTGAGAAAGAACCTCTTCCTGTAGAGCAGGTAGGCGATGAGCACCCACAGAGCGGTTCCCCACAGGCTCTGGAAGAGCCACTCCCAGTGGTTCTGTTGCAGGTGCATCTCCCAGCTGAAGGGGAAGTAGAAGCCCAGGAGAGAGTGGCCCACGTAAACAAAGATGGAGTTCATCCCTGAGGAGGGGGAGACCAACACATGGCTCGCATTAAGGAGCATTAGTGTGTAAATGTACCATATATTGATGAGGGTTTTACTGCTCGAAGATGATTGGTGCTTAGTTTGTCCTCAGTTAGAACACGTGTCCACTGGGACCAGGTTTTAGGTGAAACATAAAATGTCTTAAGTGGCTGACGAGGCCTCGGACTCCAGGGGGTTGATTGGTATCTGACTGTTTTGATGCAATGGACACGTTTGAATGGACAGGTGTTTGAATCTGAGGCTATGATTTTGTATATTTTCATTCATTTGAATTTCCTGCTTACACCCACATCAAAAGGGGCCCATTAAAGATGGCGAGTGTACGATTTCCATACATTCTTGTCACTACTATTTGTAGAGAAAAATGATATACTGACATTTTCACGAATGTATAATCACCGGAATGTATGATTTTCTTTTCACATTACCCAGAGAGCCTTTAATGTATGTGTACATGATGAATGGGTCCTCTCTATGGGCGCCGCCCATTTATTCAGATGGTTGCCATCTGCAATCTCACCACAAGAAGGTACTGAATAATTCTGTCCTCTTTTAAGAGAAGCAAAATTACAATGCTTAAAATTAAAGATATCAAATGATATAATAATGAATGGCAAAGTAAAGAATAAAGGATTGTGAGTCATTGATCATATCAAAGTATTTGATTTGATTTGATTTGATTTAAAGGTGCAGTGTGTAGGATTTGATGAAATCTAGTGGTGAAGTTGCATGTTGTAGCGATCACCTCAGCCTCACCCTACTGTCAAAACATGGCGGCCTCCTGCAGGGGACCAGCTCCTCATGTAAATATACAGTAATGAGCTGATTTAAGGGTAAATGGGAAGCAATCATACATTTAGGTGGTGATACATGAACATGTCAGAAGCTAATTGTTTTTGTGATATTTGTAGATACTTTTCACACTGCACCTGGAAAGTATCAACGAGCAGATTGGAGGAACTAGATTCATTGTGTTGCGATCAGGTTCCCATCATGGGACGAATGCACCGAGCTCTGCCGGGGGTCAGTGAGCAAACATTACCTGGGTAGATGAAGGGCTGTCCGCCCCACCAGCCCCGGATGTCAATGACAAAGTACATGGTCCCCAGCAGCAGGAAGGAGAAACAGCCCATACACGTCACGTACGACAGCGACCTGGAGAAACAGACCTGTGCTTAACAACGGCGGTATTTCACATCTGGGCGTCACGGAACCGTCTGTAGCGCGGTGTGAAAAAGCGTGTACAGACAGCGAGTCCATCAATCCCACGCTGCAGATAAATAACGGCGGCGGGTTCCGGAGCCAACCCTGCAAACTGCGCGACAGTTTGTTGGATCGCTCCTCCGCCGTCACCGGTGGATCCTTGGCACGTGCCCCGTGGCCGCGTGCCAGCCAGCCGTGTCCCTGTCTGTTCCTAAGTGCAAGAATGTTTGATGTAATATCCTCTAATGTAAAATGGCCGCCTCCCACTGACTCCTTTCACTGGCCTCTGCTTTCCCCACCCCACCCCACCCCCTTCCCAGCTGAAGTGGGGCCAAAACGGACCCTCGGCTGTAAGTTAATTACTTCTAGGCATCCAGGCCGGGACTCGCACTCGGGGGCTCGACAACCTGTGCGTGATGAACTGCCTATAAAAGCTGGTCAGGTAATGGCGAGCGATGAGCGCAGTGTTAGCGGCCGGCCCCCGGTGGAACATGGAGGAATTTGCTTACGCGTCACAGATGAAGTGGTATATTCTTCCTGCTCCAACATTAAAATGATTCACGTCACGCTGAGGGGGAAACGCGGAAGGTGGGACCACTGCGCAGCTCGTAAAGTCGTCTGCGTCTCAGCGAGTAATTGGACTGTGTCTCGTGCCAAATCTTTGCAAACGCCCATCACGATGCCGGCTCTTGTTTTGTTTTGTTTTGTTTTTCGAACGCGCAAGAAAGTGCGCGTGACGGTTTGGGAGCAGTTGGACGGCTCTGTGGCGAGATAGAGGCGTGCGTGGCGAGGGTCTCTGAGGGGAAACGCTTCCTTAAAGGTGCAGTGTGTACGACTTGGTGACATCTACTGGTGAAGTTGCACGTCGTATCCATCACCTCACCCTCCCCTTTCTGGCATGCAGGAGAAGCTATGGTGGCCCTCAGTTGTCATTAAAGCTCAAAAGACGCTAAGTACGTCCAGTTTGGGCTATTAAAAATACATACATTAAAGGTGCAGTGTGTATGATTTGGGTATACGTTGAGGTGATTATACATTTTTGTGAGTATATCATATAATTATTGTAAAGTATATAATTATTTGGTCATTCGATTTTTTTTTTTTACAGATAGAAGTGACAAGTTTGGACCGAAATCGTACACACTGCACCTTTAAGCCTGTGAGGAAGAGTGATTGTGTAGGGAGGATGTATGAGTGCCACACCTTGCACCCCCCCCCTCCCCTCCCCCCTCCCTCCACACACACACACACACACTCTCCTCCCCCCTCCCATTCACCCATCCATCCATCCATCCCTCCATCCATCCCTCTCTCCCTACCTGCCTCCATCCACCCATTCATCCATCTCTCCCTACGACCATCCATCCACCCATCCCTCCATCCATCTCCTCCAACCTCCCTCCCTCCCTCCCTCCATCCATCTCTCCCTACACCCCTCCATCCCTCTTTATCCCTCCCCATCTCCCCATCCATCCATGTCTTC
>JAFBJT010008449.1:48845-79099 GCA_016785325.1 Chascanopsetta lugubris | reverse complement strand
AAAGGCCCCCCCTCTCTCTCTCTCTCTCTCACACACACACACACACACACACACACACACACCAGCACAGTGGTGGTATGCACGGAGCATATTTCCACCACTGGTGAGGAAAGTAAATGAGAAATCAATCAAACACTTGAGCTTCATTTCATTGTGTAAGAGCACTGATCCATCACCGGGTGTTATGGTGTGGGACAGCCTTGTGCTCTCTTCTGCATGCTGCACAGAGGCAGACGGAATGAAAACAAACACACACACACACACACACACACACACACACACACACACACACGGGGCAGACTGAAATATCAAAAGGTCAGGAGAGATGCAGGGGGAGCGAGTGGTGTCGCTGTAAGACAGAGTGTGGTCTCCGAGGTCTCGGTCCCTTATTGTTTGTCTGTGTGAAACCAATGGGGACTGTAAACAGGGCACGGTGTGTGTGTGTGTGTGTGTGTGTGTGTGTGTGTGTGTGTGTGAGTGTTTGGCAATGCCAGATGTGCCTTTGAATTTGAATTCCAGGGCAGAGTTTCTATGGGGGATTAAAAAAAAAATAATACTCAAAATCGAAAGCCTCTTTGTGAGTGTTTATTTTATCAGTGGAAATCATTTGATGATGCTTACTTTTAAATAAATGATGGCTGACATGAAGCGACTGCCAAGTATCCCTCATTACTTATTCATGGATCTGTGTTGAGTGTGCATTAAAAAGTGCAATTAATGCGGCTTTGATGCAGCACCATGTTACCATGTGATTTCTTCACACAGCCGCTTTCCCCTTGTAGCTCTAAATATTTCAGTGTCTCCCTCAAACACCGGCGCCGTGTGGCAACCTTTCTCCGTCTGTCCATCCGCCATTTTAAACCTGGGGGCCGAGCCACAACCGCACCACAGTGCCACTCGATGGCCAGGAGAGGAAGTGCATAATCAATCAAATGACGTCATGTCATCTTCACCCGCGTATCCAGCAATCAGGGTCGCCGGGTGTTTCTACCAGTACACATTGGGGGTATCAGTGTCAGGGCAAGTGTCCCTGCAGCAGGGCCACAGTGGGATTCGAACCAGTGACCTTTGCTTCCGAAGGCAACTGCTCGAACCAAACACTAATGTGGGTGTCATCTAGAGGAAGTGGGACTTTTGAAACAGGAAGTAGGGGGATTTGTACTATCACGTCCATCTGCTGCTAAAACAATCCAGAATATATCATAATGTGGATGTAAAACGTGTGAGATTTCAGTCATTTTTGTCACTTAACATATTACAAAACAATTACATACTGACATTTTCATGATCACCAACATGTATTATTGATTCCCATTACCCTTAAATGAGCCTGTTAATCTATATTTACATGAGGGGCGGGTCCTCTCTACGGGGGCTGCCATGTTTTTTCAGTAGCCCAGAGTGGACGTACAAAACATCTTTTAATGACACCTGAGGGCTACCATAGGTTCGCCTACTTGCTCAGAGGGGTGAGGGTGAGGTGATGGACACACCATGCAACTTCACCACTCGATGTCAAATCCTGCAAACTACACCTTTAAAGAGTGCTATAAAAAGCCTTCAATATTATCTAGGCTGCAGATTTGAAAGTCTAAAAGTGAGACATGTTGCTGAGAGTGGGCGGCTCCAGGTCAGGGAAGGACAGATCTATCAATTATGCACATGCATGGTCAGGATGTGTCAGACGTTTATGCAAATGACTTCCACCTTGGAAGTTCAAAAATGGGTGCAATCGAGTCTTTGATGGGATTTCATCAACACATTTAAATTTAAAACTAAACAGTGAAGTGCAATTAAACTAAACACGTCATAAAAACAATGTCATGCGAGAACATGCGTGTCCTCCTGTCCTACATTCGTCCTCCATTTGTTCAGTACGCTGAGTTCAAGCCACATCACATTCAGCCGAGTCTCGTGAGAGGCGTGTAAATGACATGTATAAACATGATGAATGTCCCCTGCCAACATTTGCGTGAGCGAGTATGAGGATAGAAAATTAGTGCAATTAAGGCTCTCTAATATTCCATCAGGCTTCTGTGTTCATTCAGAAGAATAATTCAAGTTTTGACCTGAAGCAGCCTCAGAGGCGGAGACTGACTGAAACAGTCTGGGGTCACACAGTCACGGAAAACCAGGACGGGCAGATTCAACTATGTTTCAAAAGCACAGATGGTCCAATCACACACAAGTGAGTCCAAAAGGGAAGTGGAAAAAACATTTTTGGATAAACCAATGAGTAGGAGGAGTTAGGACTCAACCCGGCCCACGATGAGCCTCATAAGCACTCTGCCGAAACCTATGGGTCACGGACGCAAGGTGCATCCCAGTATCCCAGCGTACAGTAAATGAATTCAACGCGATACTGCCAACATATTTCTATGTAATTCTTAGATTTTCTTTCAAAATTACTCAAAAGAAATTTGATAAAGGACCTGAGACTATTTTCAATAAACACAAATAAATCATCCATACACACACCGAGACCTAATGATGCCTATGATGCGGCTCCATGTTGACCAATTCTATGACGGAGGTATCTACCGTCATGTCCCTCTAATCTCAAGTTGAACAACATTTGATGCATTTTCACATTCTTTTCTTCAGCTCAGACTTTTAGAATTAGTCTTCGTGAACCGAACCAGCACATAAATAAACCAAAAGTTAGGGAACTGATGTAACCATACATACTGTATGGATGCTGTATACGTACACAGGGAGAACACACAGCCGCGCTATTGATCGCCGTTGCTCGCTTCTCTTCACTTTATTATAAAAAATAAATCCTGCGCGCATCCCGTATGAGCCGAGAAACTGCGGGGGAGGAGGAGTGTGGCCAAAAAATAAATAAAGAGAGACTCCAGATCCTGGCTGTAGCAGCTAAGTGGGAGTATGATAGCTTATTGGGAGGTAAACAATGCAAGCCAAATAGAATCCCTCCCAGGCTTTATTCGTATGCTCCCAAATTACCGATATATTCGAAACGCTGCCCCCCGCTGTTTATTTTGTGAGTGCTCGTTGTGTCTTTTGTGTGTGTTTATGCATTTTTGGCCTTATTTGTGAGCCGGTGGTCAACAAGGGGAAGGAGGAAAAACGGCGTTCTATAAAATGTCTCCATAAATGGCACGGCACAATACATCCGCAGCAGAAATATTAAGTGGGACCTGATATTTTGCTGGAGCCACTCCAGACGGCCAGTAAACACTCACGAGTGCAGATGACCTTAGCGTTAAAGCAAAATATATTTTACAGGGGAGGGAAATGATCCAATTCCCTTCCAATGGAGGCGTCGGTGACATGGAGCTATCTGCACCACGCACCTGGGCCTTTTCCGCCGAGAGGTCATAAAGTCGAGGCTCTCTCTTTTAGGGACCCGTCCGTTAAATGAGGCGTGAATATCCCCCAAAAAATGGGTGTTTGGCAATGACAAGAAAAAATAGAAATGAAGTGCGGAGAGAGTGGAGGTAACTACAAAAGAAACATGCTCAAGGACACCTGTTTCTTACGGTTTTGCGAGAGGCTTCTCGTGTTTGCAGCTCTGCAGCCGCAGCCGCTTGGAACCAGCGAGAGCAAGATCCCATCGCTGTTGTCAACCTCCATAAAGAGGCGACGCGTGCTCCAGGAAGTGACACATGATGCAGCGCCAAGATAACGTGGTGTGACAGTGTACTTAGGGAGATGGAAGTCGAGGCTTCACTTTCCTTTAAAGGTGCAGTGTGTGATATTTGTTTTCACCTCTACAAATATTACAAAACAATCACACACAGACATTTTCATGAATTTATAATCATCTGTATGTTTTTTTTTTTTTTACCGCAACACTTAAATGAGCCCATTAATGTATATATACATGAGTGGCTCCTCTCCTCTCTGGAGGCCGCCATGTTTTGACAGTAGCCCAGAGTGGACGTACTAAACATCTTTTGAGCTTTAATGACAACTGGAGTCTACCATAGGTTCTCCTGCACGTTCAGAACTTCACCTCTAGAGGTCACCAAATCTTACACACTGCACCTTTAAGGGAAATTGGAGGAATATTCTGCAGTACAATCAATTCTCTTTTTTTCTTTATTAATAAAAACATTGCTTTTTACTTTTCTTGTTTTATTAAAGGTTTAGTACCTCCACTTTGCTGAAAAAACATGGCAGCCCCCGTACAAAAGACCCAGTCCCCATGTAAATATACATTAATGGGCTCATGTGGTGGACATTTTAATGGATCACTATTATTTTATTCTTGTGTAGTACTCTTTCGCTTGTTAATGTGTAATTCTTATAATAGTCTTTGTATATTAATTTCTAACCCTTGCTGGAAACAAATGTTTAGGTGAGAATGCTGTTCCCAGGTAGTAAACCCCTCGTCTGTGTGGGATTCTCCTTATGGGGGAAATCTCACCTGAACCTCCTCCTATCAGAGATCACGAAGGTTAAGCTCTGCAGAGAAGGAATCAACTGAGTGGACAATGCCTATTGTTCAAAACAAATCATTGTATTGCCTAGGCAGGAGCTAACTCCTCGATGTGGCAGATATCCATCTGGGCCAGTGAGAGGAGGAGGATAAAAAGGGGCATTACTCACACTACTCTCTGCCCTGTGGTTCTGTGTGGTGATTCCCTCTCTGGCCAGGGAATGAAGCTTTGGTGCATGCAACCTTCCTCAGTCTTTCTCTTTGACTCCAGGCAGAAAGAAAAGTTGCGCAACACTCATTTAAGGGCAATGAGAAAAAGAATAAACATGTAGGTGACTATGAATTAATGAAAATGTCAGTATGCAATTGTTTTGGGATATTTTTAGAAGTGGCAAAAATGACCAAACTCTTACTCACTGCAACTTTAAAGCAAAAGCAAGGCATCTGTGACCCTGGAGGAGGAAGCCACACAGGGAGGAAGCCCCCCCCCGGCCCCCCCCCCCCCCCCCCCCAACAAATGAACCTCACCGGAGTCCATGCTGTTTCCCTCAACATATCATAATGCGAAGGAATATGCATTGAAGAAAGCGAATTCTATATGAAGGTAAGTGCCTCTGGTGGCAGGACTGAGTCTTATGATGGAGGAGAAAAGGAAAAGAAGAATCCCGATGATGATGAGGAGGAGGAGGAGGACGAAGGAGAGGAAAAGTCACGGCGGCCCTCCCTCCCCCTGTCGCTCAGTCAGATGAGGTCATCAAGCACCAACCTGCTTTGTGTATTAACGATGCAACAGCCTGGAGAGAAGGGAGATTTTTGGACACCTCGTCCCGAGAGGCTGGAGGGAAGACTTCATCTTGATTTAAGAGAGCGATAACACCCTGGATGGCACTGTGTGACAAAGGGCGAGCGAGACAGAGAGGGAGAGAGAGAGAGAGAGAGAGAGAGAGAGAGAGAGAGAGAGAGAGAGAGAGAGAGAGAGAGAGAGAGAGAGGAGGGGACGATTGACTGTGCCTTTAAAGCGCCAAGCCCCTCCTCCGACAGAGCCCAGGCAGAGCGGCGGAGTGGTGCTGGCAGGAACCAGAGCCCCACGATAAACTCTGGCATCAGCTTCCCTTCATCCGGCAGTCGGCGAGGACACGGCGAGGGCGCAGGGGCAGGGAGACAGGGACGGAGGCAGAGGGGGGGGATAGAGAGAGAGAGAGAGAGAGAGAGAGAGAGAGAGAGAGAGAGAGAGAGAGAGGGAGAGAGAGAGAGAGGCTGTCATTGGAGTCCTTCTACGCGGCAGCAGCAGCAGCAGCAGCAGCAGCAGCAGCAGCAGCTCAGCCTCCTCCGTCTGCCGCCTCCTGACGCAGGTGGACGCCGACAAGGATGACGGGCGGCTGGTTCCCGTTGGCACGGCGACCCGAGCGACGGTAGCGGCGGCCGCCGTCTCCGCCGCGCCGTCTCGGTCAGAGGCAGGAGCTTCCCTCGCCGCTCTGGCTCTTAGTCATCCTCAGCCTCCTCTTCTTCGCCGCCTCCTCCTCAGAGTGCCATCAGGGAACATTCATCGCTCCCATCTCATGCTTCTTGCTCTCTCCTCTTCCTCTTCCTCCTCCTCTTCCTCCTCTTGCTCAAATTCATCCCCCGAGTCTACTCCTCTGATGAGTCGCAGAGTGGAATCACCCTGCTGATAGAAGCGTCTCCCTCTGTCCAGACAGTAAGTAGAGGAGAGGGGAGAACTGTGTGTGTGTGTGTGGAGGGGTGTGTGTGTGTGTGTGTGTGTGTGGAGGGGTGTGTGTGTGTGTGTGTGGAGGTGTGTGTGTGTGTGTCTGACAAAGGGAGATAAATCAAGAGAGAGAGATTGATTGTGCGTGTGTGCCTCTGTAAATGAGAGTGAGAAAGAGGACAGGGAGGTGTGTGGAGAGAAGGTGCAACTCTGTGTGTGTGTGTGTGTGTGTGTGTGTGTGTGTGTGTGTGTGTGTGTGTGTGTGTGTGTGTGTGTGTGTGTGTGTGTGTGTGTGTGTGTGTGCATGCAACAGAGGGACTGGTTAAGAACCAGCAGGTTGTATGATCCATCCCGCTGTGCATGGACAGTGAGCTGTGGGCATAGCAACAGCAAAAACCATGCACGGGAAAGGTGAGTAGTTGTCTGTGTGTGTGTGTGTGTGTGTGTGTGTGTGTGTGTGTGTTTGTGTGTGTGTGAACGCAATCCATCCGTCTCCGAGTCTCCCCTCACTCTCTCAGCGCAGCCATGAAGTGGAGAAAGAAAGAAAAGGGGACGAGACGTGACACAATAAGTCATTGCTTTCCTCCCCGTGTGTCCAGGTGCCATGTGTGATTGGCCGGCGCGACCCGAGGCAGCGGCATCGCCCCGGATTTGGCGAGAAGAGGCTCTCCCCCCCTCTCCCCTCCTCCCCCCCTCCCCCTCCTCCCCTCCGCTGCTCGTTCTCCTCCGGGGCTCCTCCGGGAAGCTTTCATGGGATTTATTCCGTCCTGCCGGAATGATGGCGCCGCGCTCGCGCTCGCCTCTCTGAGAAGCGTCCAGGGAAAAGACAACACTCCACGCTAACACGGATAAGAAGTAAAATAATTATCCAATCACAGCACAAGGAGGCAGAGCGGGTTCCCTTAGCAACAACTGAAGGAGAGAAGAGAATTTTTTTCCCCTCTCTCTCTCTCTCTCTCTCTCTCTCTCTTTCTCTCTTTCTCTCTTTCTGCTCCCTTGGCTTTTGGGCACACCCCTGTGGACTGCCGGGGGGGGGGGTCAGCATTTCGGACTAAGACGAGCCGCCACCTGAATTCCACCGGAAGGTGCTCTCTTCCTTTTCCCCCCTTAACTGTGTTTCTCATCATCGGCACCATGATCGTTTTATTATTCCTCCACGTCACAAGTCACGTTTCCGCCGGCTTAGAAATCAATTCCTGCTGATCCCACGCCACCTGGAATAAGCCCTTTTGCTCCGGAGAGATATTGCAGGGGGCGCACGGTGCAGGAGGGGGAAGAAAAGCCCGCGTTGATGGGCGAGGAAACCAGGGACAGTGTGATTAAGTCGTCGTTTGCAAAGGGAATGGATGTGCAGCAAAGTTTATTTTGATACTGAGAATCTTCTTTTTCTTTTTTTTTGTTTTTTTTTAAGGAATATCCCCCTTTTTTTCCGGAACGCACGGATGCGTCCTGAGGACAGCACCTCTCGCTGAGGGACTGTGTTGAGAGGGCGAATCCCGGCCACCAATAATGTAGAACGGGATCATTTTGAAAACAGAGCCACTGCTGGGAGTTCTACTTCACGTCCGTGTGAGCTGGAGAGCGTGTCAGCCTGCCGTTATGTCACTGTGCTTCACCAGGGATTGTGCAGGACGAGAGGACGGAAAGGGACGAAGAAGAAGAAGTCTGGTCCTGGTGTAGACGGACGTTTTTAAATAGCTCCTCCTCCAGAACAATTCCAAACAATGACACATGAGATGAGTTGGTGATTATGTAAGAGAGTTTCACAGCAGTGTGTTTTTCAGCCCCGTCCTTTTTTCCTTCCCATGGATTTACCGCGCCGGACTCTTCCCGTGCTCCGTCCCTCCTCGTTTCTGGACCAGGCGCCGATCAGAGGGCATGGATGTCAGAGCGTGACCCGGTACCGAGTGTGCGGGCGAGGCAAGCTGCTTTGGCTGCCCGGGTGCTTTTAAGATGTTGAGGTCTCCCTTCGTGCCCGGGGCCCCCGTTCGGATCAGTAGCACTGAGGCGGCTCCCCGCAGCCAAAGACATGGACCCCGACTCGGCTCCCCCACGCCCTCAGCCTGTCGGCCACTGGCCCCACGTCGCCCTGTAAAGGATGTCCCTCAGCAGAGCTCCGGCCCGGGACACCTCTGAGACCCCCAGCCCCAGAGAACGCATCCGCAGCCACATGAAGATGGTGATCGACCAGCTGGAAGGCATTCTCATAGAGCTCAAGGATGTGGCCAAGGAACTCCGGGAGGTGAGGTTCAACGCTGTTTTTTTTTTTTTTTTTTTTTAGCGAGAGACAAAGTGTGGGTGCCAGGTGGGTGTGCTTCTCCAAGCGGGGTGCATTTAACTGAGTGTGAAATCCGTCTTCGCAGCGAGGAGATTGCGATTAAGATTTGAAAGTGATGAGATCTCACTTTTGCAAAGAGGGATATTGTTGACGGCAGCCGCAGTGAGGCTGTCCTCCTTTCCTTACACCGCCCACCACCCCCCCCCCTCCCCCGTCAAACATTTGCTCATCGGCAATTACGAACGTCCTTCATGTGTTGGTGGCGCTGTGTCTTGTGGGAGGTACAGTAGATTTGAAGAGAGCAGCTGAAAAGCTGCAAAGCCGGAGTTGGAAGCAAACATGCTTAGATAAGATACAAGACTTAGTGCTGCAGTAGTTATATAACCATTTGGTTAAGGATCAGCTGGATTCCTACTGTATTTTTTGCCATGGCAACGCTGATGTGTGTGTGTGTGTGTGTGTGTGTGTGTGTGTGTGTGTGTGTGTGTGTGTGGACGGTTTGAACAATGATCAGCAAGGACAGATGCCGCATGAGTGCATGTGCTCTGACTTGCAAAGTACATGGGGGGAAAATATGAATGTAACAGCTGATATTAAGTGTCTCTTCACGTGTGTGTGTGTGTGTGTGTGTGTGTGTGTGTGAGTTCAAAATGGCCTTCATCGTCTCTTGGAGACCCGTCCTATGCATCGTCTTCAACCCTAACCCTCTGAAGAAAGGCAGATCGGGCGACAGAGACAAATGAAACTTGTGCGAACAGGTGTGTCCCGCCCATCCAACCCTGTCACATGACAAGCCTCCCACCTGGAACCAATCAGGGATGCAGAGGGGGCGTGCATGAGCGCTGAGGAAGCATAAAACACCCGAACCCGAACCAAACAGAGACAAATGAAACTCGAGCGAGCAGGTGTGTCCCGCTCATCGCGTATCTTCCAAGCGTGTCACGTGATAAGCGGTCCACCTGAAACCAATCAGGGAGGCAGATGGGGCCGTGCATAAAGCGAAGAACACCCCACACCTAACCCTAACCGTCCAAAGAAGGGCAGATAGGGCAACAGAGAGGGATGAAACTTGAGCAAAGGGGTGTGTGCCGCCCATCCAAGCATGTCACATGACAAACCCCCCACCTGGGACCAATCAGGGATGCAGAGGGGGCGTGCATGAGCGGAGAGGAAGCGTAAAGCACCCGAACCCGAACCCGAACCCTATAACCTGACAGAGACCAATGAAACCTGAGTAAGCAGGTGTGTCCTGGCCCCTCCCACGTCGTCCAAGTGTGACGCATGATGAGCCTCCCACCTGGGACCAATCAGGGATGCAGAGGGGGGGCCGTGCACAAGTGCTGGAAAAGTGTAAAGCACCTTCAACCTAACCCTCGACCTAAACCCTAAACCCAAGCCTCACCACAAAGCACAAAGCAAATAACACTCGAAGCTGCCATAACTCCACCAGGACCCCCCTACCCCCCCCCCCCCACCCCCCACCCGCCTCGGTCCCACTCACTGCTGCTCTACTTTATGTACTTGCACAGTGGAAGGTGCAAGGCCACAGCTAACAGTGCACCTCCTCTGTGGTGAGCAAGAGGGGGGGGGGGGGGGGGTTAGTCTGCCCCTCGAGCCAGAGTGATTGATGATTATGAGACAACTGCAAGTGGAATAATGCTGGCTGGGGCTATTTATAAACAAAAACACGGCCGCTGCCTCTGCCAGCTCTGACACGTATTACCATTCTTATCCCACACCCCCATTAGGGGCCGGAGCGCAGTGGCTCAAGTGTCATTTTTTTCATTTTATTGGGTGAGCACACTCCCACACATTGAAATGGCTAAGGGATCGCATTAGCCGCAGTGATGCCGGTATCAATATCCTGCGATCGAGTGACCAGGGAAATAGTATCAGTGGAGCACCATGTGATCCTCGGGAGCCTAATGTCCCAGAAAATCTCTCATTCCTGGTCCCACGGAGGGAACAACGTAACAGATAACAACTGTCACGTAAAGAAGTGACGGACGGCCACGTGCCTGTATCTCAGCTGAGCGGCAGCGACGGCTGCTTATCACGCACGAGGGTGCGAACGCTCGGGCCACATGGCATGTCCGGAAATGAAGGGTGAGGGTGCGCGTCGGGTTTCTATTCTCACATCACAGTCACAGCTTCAAGATCACACACACCTTCAGTGTCCTTGTTCAGCTCAGAGCCCGATGGATCCGAAGGGGGGAATCAAACCCCACGTGGCATCAAACGTACGCACATGGCACACCGCAGTGTGCGCTTGCACTAATTGATTCCACGGCATGAATTAAAATGTGACATTTCAGGAGCTTTCGCAGTCAAACTGTAGCCGTGTGATCTTCTCTGTGTTGTGCAGCAGCAGCCATTAAAAAAAATGATGTGCTGCAGATTCAGGCCATTAGTGCACAGGCTGAACCCAATGTGCATTTTACATTTATACGTCCTGCAGCTGAAAGTATAAGACCCGAAATTATGTGAAATACTTAAAATGAAAAAGCACATTTACCTGCTGGAAGAGTAAACACAGAGAATAAGGGGTACTGGCCGTGTCCTTTCACAAAAGACCTTCACCTCATCTGATTCCGCCCCGTTCTCTTAAAGGCATTGTCTTAGCAAAGGCGAAGGGTCATCACATGGCGTGTACTTTTTTTTGTTTGCCTGCCAGAATTCATCATCCTCACCGCTAAATATTCCCTCCCTGGAGGACGAGCTTGACTCACATCTTAAAAAATAAAAATGATATTCACCAAAGACCAAATCACCGCAAGATACACCAAGTGCAACTAATCCAAGCCTGTGGTGAGCCAACGACTTCATTTGAACTAGGCTAGTGTAGGCTTTTCAAAATAAAGCAAGGTTTGACACATTGATGATAGACATACTGCAAGAATTTCACATTTAAAAACCATCATTTCCGATAGTTACGTCTATAAATCTGAAATCTATAAACCGAGTAGTATCCATTGTTAAACTAACTTTCTTCTAAAGGGGCAAAAGGAGAGTTCCGTATATTTACAGCAGACAGAAGTACTTCGCTCGCGAGTATATCCCCCGAACAAATAAGCTAGCAAATGTGCTACATGTCACTAGTATCATATGAATACAAAATTAGTCAACTTCCTGTTTCAACATAAAATCAAAAGCTTCATAGAAAAAAAATATGAATGGAATCCGTCAACATACATTTTCATCCCGAGGGGTTTTACTTTGAAATCAATACAGGCAGTGAATAAGGTGAAACAATTTGTACTTCACACAATTATGGCGGCTGGTGTAGAGGAGATGCAGACCGGGCACTATAGTGGCTCATGACCCATTCTAGTGGTGAATAAGAGGTATTGCAAGGTGGCCAGACTGGCATTTACTACACAAAGTACATGAAGCACTGCATTGACATCTTCAATATGATTTTAAGGCTGTTATTTCTAAACATGTAAAGGACATGTTTGAACATTTTTAAGTATTTAAATCCTTTGCTCTGTACGTAGAAAAAAAAGAAAGATACATCATTACTATATATATTACATGTTATTATACTATTGTTTTATATATCTATAATTTGGTTCAGAACAGACTCTGTAACCTTGGCGCCTACGTCCAAGCGACCACATACAACATCTTAATCTTTCATAAAACAGGATTTGTGGAGATCATCAACATGAATCATGCTCTGTAACAGTGTTCTCAGCCCACATGGACGCAACAGTCATAAAGGGTTAAACGTCCTTTACATGTCAAAGCAAAAATCTCACACCGATCACATGTTAGATTGTTCCCTTTCCAAATCCCATTAGCGTCGAACGCAGCTCGACTTAGTCGCGAATCCCATTATGGGGAAGGTAAAATGAGAGGGACCTGAAGGAAGGAAGGACATGGGAAGGTAATATTCTGATAAACTACTTCCATTTGTAATAATAACTCTGGCAGGAGTGGCAACTCTAAAAGGGAATAATTCATTTAGGTATCACGTCAACCTTGGACTCTGGAGGATAAGCAAGGGGAGAGCGAAACTGACACCGAAACACGACAAACAGAAAGTTCCCCCCTTTAAAGGTGCAGTGTGTCACATTCCGGCCATTTCGGTCACTTCTAAAGATATTACAAAGACATTTTCATGAATTTATTATCACCTAAATGTATTATTTTTTAATGAGCCCATGAATGTATGTTTACATGAGGAGCGGGTCCTCTCTCTGGGGGCCGCCATGTTTTTACAGTAGTAAAAGTGGACGTAGAAAACATCTTTTGAGTTTTAATGACAGCTGAAGTCTACGACAGCCAGTCTAAGCCTGCGGTGAACCAACCACTTAACTTAAACCACATATAAATGAGACCAGTGTACGGTTTTCAAAATAAAGCACTGTGATGATGGGCAGACTGCAGTAATTTCATATTTAAAAGCCCTAATCTAATAGTTGAGTCTATAAATCTGAATAAATCAAATAAGATATCAAATGTGTTCACATACATACAATAAAAAGTATGTTCACATATAAAACTGGCACATTTTTGTGAAAAAAACAACAACTATCAATGCGGTATAAAACTAATACAACTAGCCAACTTCCTGTTTCACTGCATCTTTAATTGACGACTGAATCACACTGGAATACAGGGCAACTAAGGGAATGAGAGTGTGGGAGTGCAACCATGTTGATTATTAGAGACGTACAGACTGGTGGTAAATTGAAAGAATTTAATGAAGTGCTGAAGAAGAAAAAAATAAAAAATAAACTAAATAAAAATGAGACGACGAGGCAGAAGCTTGGGCTTCGGGGGGAACGGGGCTTGGCAGCGAGCAGCACGTCCTTACGTGGAACCGAGCAGGAAATGATGGGCCGTTATTATGTGGATGTAGTTATTATGCAGAATCATACAATGAGCGGAGAATGCCACATGTCTGCGTTCGCCTCGGGCCGAATGAACACAGGGAGGCAATCAGGACTTGTAGACTTAAGGAGTGAATGGACAAAGAGCAATTATCAGGCGGCTCGTCCAGGACCTCTGCGTCCATCATGGCATCGGCCGTGTCTGCACATTCTGGGGGAGACTTGTTTACCGTTTCCCACTCACACACTGCCTCAGGACAGGAGAGGAGAGGAGAGGAGAGGAGAGGAGAGGAGGAGAGGAGAAGGAACTGGGAAAACACTGGTGTCAGGTGAAAAATGCTTCCTCCACATGTCAGCTTTTTAAGGAACGAAGCTGACTGAGTAATAGCTTTCTTAATGACACCGGCCACCGTGCAGTTTTCACTGTTATATAATGAGGTTTTTTCCCTTCTTTTTTGAATGTGCGTCATGAAGGCTTTTGATCTCTGCAAAATCTCCTGTCATCATGTTTTCACCTGTCAGCGGGAGCGGCACATGCTCGCATCCCGCACTCTGTTGTTTTTAGAGAAGACTTCAGGATTGAGTCTGAATACAAAGAGTTGCCTTATGCTCAGACATACAGAAAAACTCATTTCAAAAGCAGATAGGACTGGGTGTGGTTTCCTAAAGCAGGGCTTTTATTTTGAAGGCTAAGAAGAGTCGGAGGGGGGGGGAAGGGGGGGGGAGGGGGGGGGGGGGGGGGGGGGGGGGGGGGGGCGGCACTGTGAAAGGAGGCTACCAGACGCAGCTGGGCTTCATCCTGGCATGTAAACATCAGGCATGACAAAATCACACACACGGAAGCATTTCAAAATAACGGCATATTTTGGCAATTTTTTTCCTACCTTCCTGTATAAAAGGGTGCAATTCTCTTATGTTTTCAAAGTTGCTTTCTTAAAGATTGTTTAAAGGTGCAGTGTGTACAATTTGGTGACATGTAGTGATGAAGTTGCAGGTTGTGTCCACCAACTCACCCTCACCCGTCTGAGCATGCAGGAAAACCTATGGTAGACTTCAGTTGTCATTAAAACTCAAAACAATTTTTAGAATGTCCACTCTGGGCTACTGTAAAAACATGGCAGCCCCCGTAGAGAGGACGCACTCCTCATATATGAGCTAATTTAAGGGAAATGTGATTATAAATTCATGAATATGTAACTATGTAATTGTTTTGTAATAGTTTTAGAAGTGACAAATATGATCAAAATCGTACACACTGCACCTTTAAAGATTGTTTAACCTCGGTTAAACGATTAGCCACTGAAAATAGTTTTTGACATATCCTCAAAGGAGGAAGTCGGAGGGGGCAGGGGGTGAGGGGACCACGCTCTCCCTCCTCTCTACCCCCCCCCCCCCCCCCCCCCCCCCCCCCCGGGGGGGGGGGGACCCCCCCCCCCCTCCCCCTTTCCCCCCCGCCCCCCCCCCCCACCCCCGCCACTGCCTCCTCCAAGCTCAGCACTGCTTAGAAAATCTGTTCCAAACCCAGAGGCCAGCCATGGGAGACGGAAAACCAAAAAATCAAAAGGGCTATTTTTCTCCTCCAGGGGCCATATCCTCTCCTCTCCTCTCTCCAAGTTTCCCTCTGCTGCTGCTGCTGCAGCTGCTGCTGCTGCTGCTGCTCCCACCGAGCAAAGGCTGGGGACAGGGAAGAGCCAAGGAGGAAGGTCCCAACAATGACGCAAGTGGAGGGAGGTGGAGGTGGAGGGAGCGTCTGTAATCATTATCACTTTCTCTCAGGAAGCGGAGGAATAGAAAGGACACACCCATAAACAGCCTCCGTCCATGAAGTGTAGTTGATCCCATTAATATGGCCAATTTTACGAGGAGCGTTTCGGGGCATAACAATAATATATTTGGAAGTTGGAGGAAAATAAGTCACTGCAAAGGCATATAATGCAATATTTATTAAAGGTGCAGTGTGTAAGATTTGGTGACACTGAGAGGTGAAGTTGCAGGTTGTGTCCGTCACCTCACCTTCACCCGTTCTAGCTTACAGGAGAACCAGTTGTCATTAAAGCTCAAAGGATGTCCACTGTGGGCTACTGTAAAAACATGGCGGCCCCCATGGAGAGGACCCGCTACTGTTGAAAATATACACTAAAGGGCTCATTTTCGGGTAATGTAATAAAGATAAAGTCATACATTCGAAGTACATAGAAGTGACAGAAATATGACATACTGCACCTTTAAGTCGGTTAACATGTGTGGGTTCACCCTGATGTATTAAAGGTGCAGTGTGTAAGATTTCCGTCATGTCTGAAAGTTCTAAAAATATTTAAAAACAATTACATACTGACATTTTCATGAATTGATAATCACCTGGATTTATTATTTTGTTCCTATTACCCTAAAATGAGCCCATCAATGTATATTCACATGATGAGGGGGTCCTCTCTATAGGGGCCGCCATGTTTTTACAATAGTAAAAGTGGACGTACCAAACATCTTTTGAGTTTGAATGACAACTGAAGTCTACGACAGCCAGTCTAAGCCTGCAGTGAACCAACCACTTAACTTAAACCACATATAAATGAGACCAGTGTACGGTTTTCAAAATAAAGCACTGTGATGATGGGCAAACTGCAGTAATTTCATATTTAAAAGCCCTAATCTAATAGTTGAGTCTATAAATCTGAATAAATCAAATAAGATATCAAATGTGTTCACACTTGGCACTGACAACTGAAGTCGACCATAGGTTCTCCTGCATGTTCAGAAGGGTGAGGGTGAGGTGATGGATACAACATGCAACTCCACCACTAGATGTCACCACATCGTACACACTGCACCTTTAAACGAATCAATTCTGAATATGAAGAGACCTCATATGTGTGATTGGTTTACCAAAGTTGTATGACCTTATATGGCTCAATCTCAAATACTGGAGGGTGCATGTGGTTCTTTCCTTCGTCCAAATTAGCACCAACAATCCAATCAGTGGCCAAGCTGAGTCCTGGTGGTGGAGGACCACGTTGGCTGCAGGTGTGCTGTGTTTCCTGCCCAGTTGACCACAGCCCAGAGAGCCCAACTGGAGCATTTTGTTTATTCCTGATTTTAAAAAATGCTTTCCAGCCCAGTGTCTGACCACGTGACGCTATCGTGCAGAGCGGACGAAGCCAAGAGAAGAACCCTTCACAAGTCCACAGACCCGGGGCCGAAAGGTTCCTTCTTCTCATTAAAAGTCATTTGGAAGGAAACGACAAGTACCCGCCTACTACTTTGTCCGTCAATTTGCTCCCTCCTTGCCTGACCTCTTTTGTGTGTGGAAATTAAATTCCTAAATTAAACTTTGGTGACGTGCCCCCTGCAGCAGAGCTCTCTCTCTCTCTCTCTCTCTCTCTCTCTCTCTCTCTGCTCAGGAAAACAACAAGAACAAGGCACCTGCAGCCTTATCTCTTCTTCACTGAATACAAAACAAACCCCGGCCCATCTCTGCACCTGTGCTGCCGCCGCCGCCGCACTGGGCAGAGCTCCACGTATAAATGTGTCTGTTCTTGGAATGAATCAGAGGCTTCACTTATTCTCACCGCTGATGAAACACTGCTGTGGGATTTGAAGTGCAGTGTCACAACATCTCTTGCTCGAGTGGAATTCAAATGGGTTGTGACCCGGCCGCAGCCAAACCCCTGTGTGTGATATGAATCAGTCGAGGGTTACGTTTGTATTAGCGGCAACGTTCTTCAAACAACAGCTGTTTACAAGATCTTAGATCTAACTTTCGTTCGAAGCCAACTGAAACAGCACATATGCCCACATTATATATCATTACTAGTATAATAATAATAACAATAATAATAATAACAATAATATATATAATAATAGTAATAATAATAATTATTATAAATTATTATTATTGTTGTTGTTATTATTATCACTATTATTATTGTTACTACTTTTATTGTGGCTATCATTATTAATAATAATAATATTCAGCTGCTAAAAAAGAGATGGCAGCCCAACAAAATTTGGTTGTATTTGCTGTGCAATAACAATAAAGCGTTATTATTAAAACAAAATAATAATAATCGTTTCTGCATCCGTCATGTCAAGTGACATTGAAGCTTTTACTCTCAGGTTGAGGTTTAGTCAAGTAGCAACCGTCAGTGCCGACGGATGAGTCCAATACAAAAGTAAAAAAAAACGTGCAGTTCACATGGTGGCCGCTAGAGGTTGTCTCCAAAAGTGAGTCAGTCCCCATAGACTCCCATGTTAAAGTGGGCAACTTTAGAGGTGAATAAAACCTGGTACAAACATGACAGGTGGAGATTCTTCTACATCACCTCTTTGTTATTATATGGATGTTTGAAATTGTGCACAGTTAGGGGCGTGGCCTCTTGAATGACACCTGGGCTGACCTGGCACATTCTGAGGACGCTGCGGCAGCACAATGAGCCCAACCCAGTCTTCACCTGTGCTCCGCCTCTTTGCCCGTTTTTTGAATGCGCCAGAAAGTAGGAGGAGTTAGGCATCGGCAAGATGACTGACCGGCCCACTACGAGTCTCACAGGACTGGGGAGGTCTAGCTTTGGCTATTTTAGTCACTATTGCAATGAGGTCAATGAGGTCACCACTCACAAAGATTCTGACAGAACTGTTCTCACTCATATCACATGACCATGTATCAGATCTAGGACAACATTCTGACCCAAGCCTCATCGACTCAGACTGGTAATCGCCACGTAGCCATGGCGACCCAACGACCAACAGACAACCCGATAATGAGGGGAAGGCATCGCTAACCCTCCTCTTCATTGAGCTCATGATTTACCTCGCTACTGTAGCAACAACCTAATTTTCGAAATCTTTAATGTCAGTGAGAGAGGGGGAGAGAGAGAGAGAGAGAGAGAGAGAGAGAGAGAGAGCAACAGAGAGAAACAGAGAGAGAACATCAAGGACAGATTGAGAGAAGAGGAGAGGAGCGGCGGCGGCGGCACACAACGGGTTAATCTGCGTCTAACCTTGAGAGCTGTGCAGAGAATAAAACTGCACCATGCAAAGCATTCCCCTGAGCCTCTTTTACCTCGCGCTGCGCTGCCATGGAGCTCCTGCTTCTTTAAGATGCAGGCCCCAGCATATTGACTCGCCCATCATGCCTGTAAGACCCACTGGATTATCTGGTCCTTTGAGCTGCCGCACCTCCCTGTGCGAACCCTGCACTCAGCATAGGCTGTAATGAGGGGCCTTAACGTGGACCTCTGCTGAGGTAAACACTGCGAAAAAAATTGCGCTCGTCATGCCCATTGATTTGGATCAACTAATACGCCTGCCGTGGGGCTAGATGAGGCAGAGCATTTTTTTTTTTTTTTTTTTTGCAGCCACTTGCACGTCCCTCGAGAAAGATGGGGGTCTCAGAGGGGGAGCAAAGGAAGCGGGACCCGGCGCAAGACAGACATAGATAGTGGGAGAGAGAGATGATTGGTGCACGGGACAGCTTAGGTCAGGGCTGTCACTCATTTTCACCCAGGGCCACATCAGCATTAGGGCTGCTCTCAAGGGGCCGGTTTTAATCGTGTGACTAAATGTGATGAGTGCCTAAGATATTGCAAAATAGCTGTCCTCATATTTGATTATTATTGATCAAATCCATTATTTTACTCAAGTCAAAGAATATTCTTTATGCATTTCCATACACGTCACACCTGTAAACACACTGGATATATTGCAACACGTAAAAAGTGTAATTCAATTCAATAGAGGTCTTGGGCAATGTCTGCTTGAGACTTTTATTTGAAGACAATCATACGCTTTTAAGCTCTCACGGGCCACACGTTTGACACATGTGGCTCGGATCAATTGTCAATAGTCAATTGTGCTTGTTGGTGGGTGTGTTTGTTTTGGCCCATTTCTCTGCTGTGAAACCAGTGAGCTGGATTTAATAGTGTGAAAAATGGCTTTCATCAGAGTGCACCGGCGAGCCTCCAAGAATAGCCACATCATCTCAATGTGTCAAGACGCCACTGTATGTGGAATGGCAGCTTGTTCTGCATGAGGCCAAGCGCTCCGTTACCAGGTGTGGAGACTGCTTTGTATCTATTTATTTATTTATTTATTTATTTATGTATTTATAACCAAGAAATACCCACTGAAAAAGACATCAGCTTCGGGTATTTTCGGAGCCTGCGGAAGTTGTCAGGCCCCACCCACTCACCCGGCTACAGGCTGTGGATCTGTGTTATACTGGGGGATCTTTCTTTTTCTGTCCCTCTTGTTATTTTTAACCGGAGTCCATGATGCATCATAAATCAACCCAGTTTCCCCGTGGTTGTTCGGTCTCAACCGGCAGACCTAGTAACAATGACACATATGGAGCTGCAGCTGATGGTGATGCACATGTATGGAGCGAACATATGTGTCACACAGAAAGTGATGCAGCAAGTGGTTTCCTGCGCTTCTATACGTCGAGTTTCTAATATCTGAACCGTGGAATCATTATGATGCGTCTGCTTGTTTGTTTGGCAGGAGGATGACAAGTACATTTAGAACAGAGTGACTCACTTCTCTGGGTCTATTAAAGGCAGGGCATCTGTGTGTGTGTGTGTGTGTGTGTGTGTGTGTGTGTGTGTGTGTGCCGGGGGGGGAAGAAGACAAAAGAAGCCTAATTAAATATGTCAAAACACATGAAGAAAATGAATGAACCCAGTTGTTGATTTGTGATGATGTGACGTTGAAAACTGTTTTTACAGAGGTAAACTTAGGCGTACTAAACATTTTTTGAGTTTTCATGGCAACTGAAGTCTCCAACAGGTTCTCCTGCATGTTCAGAAGGGCGAGGCTGAGGTGATGGATACAACATGCAACTTCACTTCTACATGTCACCAAATCTTACACACTGCACCTTTAAGTGCTGTTATGAAAGTTGCATTCATACATATCTGTAGTGGGCTTATACAGAGCTAACGCACGTTTGCCATGTGAGAACACAAAGTGCTAAAACATTGGATCTTCTTCCTGGGATTTGTTTCTAATCCGCCGAATTAATGCTCATAGACCCAGATCCATTTAACATTCAAATGTCATTAATTACTTGACTTTGTTAGAGAGCAGGTCTGTCGGAATATCTAAGCAGGGCCCAGGGTGTCATAGCTAATCGGTGTTGTCGACCTCGGTGGGAACTGTCCAATTAAATCATCCCAATGTTACCTATTTATTTATTTATCTTTTGTGTTTTCGTGTGTGTGTGTGTGTGCAAAAAGCCCACTGCTCTTACATAACATGCAGGCTTTCAGTATTGCGAGGCGATACCGTGAGTCAATATGCGCTGCAGAGCGAGTAGTGGAGACTGAGACATGACTCATCAAAATACACGAAATTACAACTACCTCACAGACAGCTGCGCTGTGCTAAACCACTGAGTCGCCAAATTCCAGTTCACACTGAAAACCAGCTGCACTGAGGCTTCCTGGTCACTCTGTGTGCGCCCTCACTCAACGGGCCACAGGTTCCATTGTTTCCGTGGCTTTATTTGCTTTGTAATCATTTATATCACATGCCCTCTTCGCTTAAATGTGCAGCGTGTGTACGATTTGGGTCATTTTTGTCACTTCTTCTATCAATTCTGACATTTTCATTAATTTATAATCACCCAAGTGTGTTATTTTTTTGTCCATTACCCTCAAATTAGCCCTTTAATGTATATTTACATGAGGAGCAGGTCCTCTCTATGGAGGCCGCCATTTTGTTACAGTAGTAAAAGTGGAAATATTAAACACCTTTTGAGTTTTAATGACAACTAAATCTACCATGGGTTCTCCTGCATGTTCAGAAGGGTGAGGGTGAGGTGATGGATGCAACATGCAATTTCACCTCTAGATGTCACCAAATCTTACACACTGCACCTTTAATCACCAAGCAATGTAACCAGGTTTCATCTTGTCAATGTTATTGAGGATAGCATCCACGAACACATGTCAATCTATACTATTAAGTCAGGGGTGCCAAACTCATTTTAGTTCGGGGCTCACACACGCCCCAATTTGGTCTCAAGTGGGCGGGACCAGTAAGATCATTGCATAATAACCTCTAAACAACAACAATTCCAAATGTTTCCCTTTGTTTTACTGCAAAAATATTATTTTTACACCATGCAAAGTTATCCTGCGAGCTAGAGTCGACCCTCTGGCGGGCCGGTTGTGGCCCGCGGGCCGTATGTTTGACGCCCCCGTGGAGAAGGTGTCGAGGCAGCAGCTGAGTAATTTAGCTGCGATTATGACTTGGAAGAATTCTTCAAGCATGAATTCAGCTCATTTCTTGGAGAGAGAAGAAGAATCCCCCTTTTGTTCCTTGACTTTTGAAATAACGATATGCTGCATCTCTGTCACCACAGTCTCCTCAGCAAAGGGCAGCATCTGCGCAAACCTGTCATCGTAGATGTAAAACCACAAAATGAAACCCTGCCGAGCGTCATCAAAGCAACCCTCCGTGCTTCTGGAGTCCCCCCCGCCCCGCCCCCCCCCCCCTGCCCCTCCTCTCCCGAACTCCCTGCGTCTGTTGTCGCCTCACCCAGGCACCTTGCACTCTGCCAGTGGCACGGCACGGACGGCTGCCACCACTGTCACTGTCAATAACGTGACAACCCACCATCTAACGCAAAGGGGGGGGAGATGAAAGCGGCACGGCGGAGAGGGAAGGGCTAATTATTCAGACGCACGGCGAAGAGCAGACGGGGGACGGAGCGTGTCAACAAAGTGTTGTGGGTGATGAATAGTTTTTGTCATCTGCGCAGTCACCTGTGCGCTTGGCGGTTCATGGGCGCGATGACGGGCGCGCCTGGGGTTTGGGACTTTTATGCAAAGCAGACGACACGGAGTGGTCTGCGAGGGCCAGGGATATAATTAGACTTTCTGCTCTCCGGTTATTCTCAAGGATACGGAGTCAGGGTGGGGACTGCAGGTTGATGCGGGCTGAGGGCCGGCGTGCGCTGCAGGTGCCGATTAGAGCCAGAAGTCCTCGGTACGATTCTACGCAGGAAGCATCGGGAATTCGTGCGCTGGTGAACGTGCGCTAGCAAATTCCCCAGGTTGATAACGATCTCCGTTCTCCATATCGTGCTGCGCCCAAACATTTCCCTGTAAATGGTGCATGTGCACAATTTAAGAGAGCGTTTGGTGCGTTTAGTGTCAAGGACGGTTTGCTGAGTCAGCTACTTTCATTTCAGTCTCAATATATCGGATACTCGTTGACGCAGGCGACCGTTTGTAGCGTCCCTCGGCCTGCGGGGGAACATGGCTGCACGGGAGGAACGAGCTGACTGACGGAGTGAAACCATAGACGGTGTGTAACCTAAAGACGTCGCCCACGGTGCTTATGAGGCTCGCGGTGGGCGCTTCACTCGTCGCGAACGCTTCCTGTTTTCATTCAAACACTGTAGAGCCGAGGTGGGCCTGTGGTTCTGTCACAGCATCCGCACAACCTGCCAGTTCGGATCAGGTGTCAATCAAGAGGCCACACCCCCTCTGCCCTACAGGGGTCGACCGATGCAGCCGTTACAGAGCTGCCCCGACGAACTGCCTCCTGCGCAGGAGGGCGTCTGGGCTGTATCAGAAACGACCGAACAAAGGGCAATGAAAAGGGGCAATCATTTATCCTCTAATTACGCCACGAGGTCAATGGTTTAATTAATTTTACTCATTCCGAGATAAAAATCAACAGAAAAATGCCATTTCAGTGACGATCCTATTGATTCCCGCAGTGGACACGTTAACCTTGTCCACTGGAGCTTGCAGCTCTTGTGTGGTCATGCATTAGGGTGGACTGGAGTTAATGTCATTTGATTGACTGACTTAATTTAAGTTGTGTTTCCATTATGCTACTTGGCTCTCGCACAGAAATACACTATGCAGCATATTCAATGCACCAACTCCGCATTCTTAATCGCCACCCACTGCCACTTCCGCTGGATCCGTACACGGCAACTAACACCCAAACATACAGGACCGGTGCACGCAGTGTTTGTGTGGTGAGAAGAACAGGGAAGTTATAAAAAAAATAAATAAATAAAAGTGCGAGTCCCTGCAATGTCCTCGATTCAACTATGACTCAGAGTGGTGTGGTGAGCGAGCACAGAGTGTTCAGTGGAAATGAGATCGGTGATAGAGATACTGAGGATGTTATTTCGAGAAGAGATAAGACGGGGACTATTTTCTTCAATCAGTTACTCGAAGCATCTTCGCGGATGAACACAGTGCATCTTCCAACAATAACTTCAATCCATCCTTGTATTGTGCTTTTAAATGTGGTGTGTCTCTGACAGAACATTCATGGATTAAAGGTGGACTGTTTACAATCACTATCTAATGCCAATGAGTGAACACACCGAATCTGTGAGGTCACATGTAGAGTACCTACGAGGCTCATTGTAGGCAGTTCACTTCATAACTCCTTCTACTTCCTGGTTCATCCAAAAATGGGCAAAGGAGGCGGGGCGCGGGTAGAGCTGGGGTGGGCCCGTGGTTCTGTCGCAGCATCCACAGAATGTGCCGAGTCGGCCCCGGTGTCACTCAAGAGGCCACGCCCACAGTTTTAAACCTCGATAACAATAAGCGAGTTTGGAAAAAAAATTCACGAGAAGATATGTGACTATAGTTGGTACCAGACATTAAACATGTTTAAAGTTGAATATATTAACATGGGAGGCTATGGGGATTGACTTGCTTTTGGAGCCGGCCTCAAGTGGCCACCCTGTGAAGTGCAGGTTTTTTCCACTTGGACTCAATTTGGAGTTGGAGTTGGACTCATTCGTCAGCCCTGGAAGTTGCCGACAGAGCCTGGCTACATGTCACTCACTTCCATGCCTGAAAATGATCCATGAATGGGGAATGATAACAACAATACGTGAGCCAGCGTGAATCTGTTTTTTTAGAAATATTACAATGAATTAAAGACGAGGAATCTGAGGTGTACTCAGACTGGAATGACCCCCACACCCTCGCCCCATAAATCAGCCGGGTCTGTTTGCATCTGTGACCTGACAGAAGGCAAACTATGTGACTAATTGACCTGATGTTTAGAGCCTGTCCTTGTTTGGCTTCACAGCCGCTGACATGGATTTAGACGAAGCAGGGAGGGAGGGAGGAGGGATGAGGCAGCACGAGGCCGCCATGACGGCGACCTACAACGCCGCTTCTCCATCAAGGTCGTAGCTGGAGTTATAACTCCTAGGATCAGCTGTTCGCGTTGGCACAGAGGGCGGCGTGATGGAGTGGGTTCGCCCGTGCACAGTCAGGACTTTCCTTCAGGTGAGGGTGCCGAGACACGTGGGGTCATTCATTGTTGGGTTTTGAGTGTGTGTGTGTGTGGGGGGGGGGGGGGGGGGGGGGGGGGGGGGGGGCGTTGTCAGCACCAAACAAGTAGGACAAGGGTATGAGAGCGCGGGAGGAGGGCATCTGATGCCAGTCTGTGGAGATGTGTGTGCGTGCGTGTGTGTGTGTGTGTGTGTGTGTGTGTTTGGGGGGGGGGGGGGGTTAGGACTCCAAATGATGAAGAGCAGGGACGGGATGACAGAGTGTGGAAGTGAGGAGCTGGAGAAAGGAGAAGAGGCTTATCTCTTGGCCTGCAGACAACAGATCTTTTTTAGAACTGAAGTCTGTGTGTGCACGGCCATGGGGGCGGAGCCTGGGGTGGCATGGGGGAGGGGGGGGGGGTTCCTCTTTGCAAGTGCATGAGCCAGAGGGCCCATAATTCTGCAACTGAGTCAAATATAAATTCAAAAAACTGAACCTACCTATTTCATATCTATTATTCCAAGTGAATGTCCAAGTCCATCACCTCACCCTCACCCTTCTGAACATGCAGGAGAACCTGTGGTCGACTTCAGTTGTCATTAAAACTCAAAAGGTGTTTAGTACATCCACTCTGGGCTACTGTAAAAACATGGCTGCCCACGTAGAGAGGACCCGCTCCGCATGTAAATATACAATAATGGGCTCATTTAAGGTTAATAGAGAAACAAAACAAAAATATCGGTGATTATAAATTCATCAAAATGTCAGTATGTTATTGTTTTGTAATACCTTCAAGTGACAAAAAGGACCGACATTTTACACACAACACCTTTAAAGGAGTGAATGTATTTAATAGAGTAGCTTTAAATCAAAGTTACAGCGAAAGGCGAAGTGAAAACAAAGCGTAGATCAAACAAGTAAAAATGTCCTTTAAGTCACAAAACGCCAACTGGAAAACTTCCTGCCGGAGTGTTTTTAGTTTAATTTCAGAGGGCGGAACAAAATGTGGCCGAATCATTCACCAGTTCAATCCCACAGAACATCCGTTAGGACCAAGGATTTTTTTTATGTGATGGAGGGCGAAAGGTGCAGCACACGACGAAGACACCACTTTACGGGAAAATTAGTATTCAAATTGGATTTTGATTTAAAACTACACTTTTATAAAGAGCACTTTTTGGGGGCCGGGGCGAATATCTTAGTTTTAATGTCCACACACTCATTTCCTCTCTCACTGTGGCTGCAGAGCAGTTTGCTCAGGGCGGCCGAGACACTGTGAAAAATACATGGTTAAACTAACGAGTGCCTGCTCCAATGGGACTGAGGTGAATATGTGTCAGTTTAGGGACCAGAGCATAACAATAACTTTGATTATATTGGGAAATATACATTGATGTATTTTACTTTTATGTATCTATTTATTAATGTATTTTACTTTTATTTATTCATGTATTTATGTATTTCATAATTTATGTGTTTATTTTTCATGTACGTTTATCGACCAAAATCGAAAAATACGTTGAATAAGATTGGGCAAACATTTCTAATTTTGCTAGTTTGACTTCAAGGCTATTTCAAAAATGATCAAAATAACATCCATTTGTTTACATTTGAACTATACACATTAAAGAGATGGGGCAACAACAGCGCAGTGGTTTGAACAGTTGCCTTTGGAGGCAAAGGTCGGTTTGAATCCCATTTGGACTCTGCTGCAGTGTCACCGCAGTGGCCCTGACACTGATACCCCCAATGGCCCTATGTGTACTGGCAGAAATACCCCGCGACCCAGATTACTGGATAAGCGGTTGAAGATGACATGACGTGACATGACATGACAGAAAAGAGATGATGAAACATTGGGCGAGGGGCGGGGGGGGGGCTGAGCTGGGCTGAGCTGGGCTAAGCTGAGCCGAGCCGAGCCGAGCTGGGCTGGTGAGCTGCTGCAGTGCGTGTGAACGCCGGAAACACAAGCCATTGCCAGGTGTGAACAGAGTAACTCGGAGCTGTCCACATGTGACGGGATCACCTGTGACAGAAGGTGATGTCGGGTCTGAGCCGGGCCGCCTCCGTCAGCGCCCTCTCCCCTGCCCGACCAGATGCAGCCCATCTGGACGCCCGGAGGAGAGTGACATCCTCTGGCCTATTTTACACCTACGTACAGCGCCGCACGAGTGTCTCTGCTAGTTTCAAAGCTGAACGCACCTGCACCCGTTTGGGCGCCTGTGGGCGTGTTGGTCCTGAAATGACACATCATGCGTCATGCGCTTTGCTTTCTTAAGGTGGTGGAATGCAATTGCGCCTTTGAAAAACCCAGTGTCATGTCAATGGTACAGTGTTTGGTTGTTCTTTTGGGGAGACATCACAGAGTTGAACTAATTCCACGTACTTCCTGGTTCATCCAAAGAATGGCAGAGCTGGGGGCGGGGCCCATGGTGCTTGTCGTAGCATCCACTGAACGATTTCACACGTGGACAGAATAAAAACAAGGGAGTTACAAAACGGCTCACATCCTAGAGAATTGATTGAGACCAAAACTGTAGTTTGAACCAGATTTGTTTCATTCACCACTAGAGTTGATCATTTTAACAGGGGAGTCCACGGGGATTGACTGCCTCAAGTGGCCACTCTGTGGTGTGCGGTGAAGAGGCATGAAATGCACGTAAAGCCCAATCAAACACATGGATTGATAAAAGATGATGTTAGTAGTATTCAATTATTACAATCTAAAGTTAGGGAGACTGTTCAAGTATGACTCCCTGAGCAAGAAGAGACTTTGGGATGTTTTGATTCTTGCAACCCTTTAAAGGTGCAGTGTGTAAGATTTCTGGCATTTTTGTCCCTTCCCAAAATATTTCAGATCAATGAGATACGGACATTTTCATGAATTGATAATCACCCAAATGTCTTATCTTTTTCCATTACCCTGAAATGAGCCCATTAATGTATCTTTACATGAGGAGTAGGTCCTCTCTACGGGGCCGGCCATCTTTTTACAGTAGCCCAGAGTGGATGTACTAAACATCTTTTGAGTTTTAACAACAACTGAAGTCGACTACAGGTTCTCCTGAATGCAACAACACGCAACTTCACCTCTAGATGTCACCATATCTGACACACTGCACCTTTAAGGGCTCACCTAGATACATCACTTATGATCTATAGACATATGCTTATAGTTGCTTTGCACAGAATGGATTGGACACGCTCCAGTTGCAAGAGCACCATGTGCTTATTGATCATCAAACAGGGGCCTTCATTACGGCTCACGCAGTCTAATTCACGGCCCAATCATCAGCAGTTATGAAAGTGTCCCCATGCCAAATTTCGCAGGAGCCGCGGCGGAGGCTCGATGATGTGGAATTCATTACGACAGTCTCCCGCCTGATTGACGGACTGATAGAGGTTAACTGGGGCTCCCGCTCGCCACACTCGGTACATGGGGCCGTTTAGCCCCGCCTCCACCGGAGAGGAGAGAACAGCTCGGGAAAAAAAAACATTTAGTGCTGGATTTGATTCTTGGCTTTAACCGTCGGTGGTCAGGCAATTAGATAAACACAGTGCAAGAACACAGCCTCATGCTGCTCTCAACACTCTGCTGCCTGCCTGCCTCAGCACTATACATATGTATGAGCGTACGATCAGCCAACCACCCATACGCTTTAGCTAGTTATTATTTTCCTATATATTCATTCATTTTACTTCTAGCTTTAATTTGTACTTTTTAAACTTAAAAACCATACAAATTAAAAATGAATTCATCTAAATGCTGCTCTCAACCCACTGCTGCCTGTCTGCCTCAGCGCTATACATAATGCACGAGTGTATGTTCAGCCAACCACCCATAATGTTTAGCTGGTTATTATTTTTCATGTACGTATTTTACTTTTGTTTGTTTGTTTTTTAAATCTAAAAGATGAATTTAAAAAAAAAAAATCTGAAAAAGAAAACGAATTAATTTAAATGCTGCTCTCAACACTGCAGCAACACTGCGTCTGCCTCAGCACTATACATATGTATGAGTGAACATTCGGCCAACCACCCATAAGCTTTCGCTAATTATTCTTTTTCATCTATTCATTTTACTTTAATTTATCTATTTATTTATTGTATTCATTTATTTATTCAACTTTTCTTTATTCATTTATTTAATCCTCTATATAATCATTCCTTTATGTAATATTTTTATCTAGTTATGAATTCATTCATTAATCATTTCCTTTATAGATTGATTGATTTTTAATAAATATAATAAATCATTTATTTCTTGAAATAAATGTATTTGTTTTTTGATGGTTTTTAGACAGACCATGTTTTAAATACATTGCCATATCAATAGCGTTTAGCTGAGGTTATTTTTGTCCTTGTAGCTGAATAAACTACATTTGTCTGCACTTACAAACCTCTGGCACCAAACAACAGCAGGCTGCAGTTTGAGTAATGAATAAAAATGATCTCTTATGCTCTTAAATGTAGAGTAAAGGGGAAACACGGATCAATAAATACAACTTTCACTTCAAAGATTTTTTTTTTTTATCAAAGAAAACATTATTGATCTCCGGCTCACGGACAACGCTGAACATCCTTGAGGACGAAGAACAAACTTTCGCTGCAACTTTGGGAAAACGTGTAGCATATCAAAAACACTGCTGTATCCCCAGCTTTGCTCGCCGAGATCTGAAACAACCGAGCCTTAAATCCCTCAACAAACAGGAGAAACAATGAAATAAATATTGTCTGAGTGCCGCAATGTCAACAGTTTAGCATCACAATGAGGTGTGCCGAGCGCACGGGTGTAGGGTGTTATGTTTTCAGAACGACCGGCTTCAAACGCTCCGCACAGTAAAAGCCTCTGATCCATGAAGATGCATCAATCGGATTTTATTCTCCACTCCCTCCCTCCCTCTCTCTCTCTCTCTCTCTCTCTCTCTCTCGCTCTCTCTCTCTCTCTCTCCTGCCGCACACGTCCCTTTATCCGGGAATGACAAATAAAACAATGTCAGATAATTTTCCAGCCTGATCATTAAAGAGAGAGGGGGGCGGGGAGGAGACGTATACACAGAATTGCAGGTTGCCGCGGGGATCGTCTCTTTGAGGAGCGCTGAGCCATTAAAGGCGAACAGCAGCAACACTGGCACCGCTAACAACGTTGTCACTCAGCCCACCCACCCACTTCTTATCCTGCCTTCACACCGCGCCGTGACAAGAGAGCGTTTCATGCCTCCTGGACGGCAGGAGATGTTGGACTTTGTGGGCGGGGCTTAAAAAAAAGAATTTTAAAAAAAAAGTTTTCCCTTCAACTTCATACTATTGGATTTCTTTCATTTATCTCAGGGGTGTCAAACTCATTTTCACCGAGGGCCGGTTTTAATTGTGGGACTAAATGCGATTACTACTTAAAGGTGCACTGTGTAAGAATACTGACATTTTCATGAATTTATAACCACCTTAAATGTTTTCTGTTTTTAAATGAGCCCATTAACGTATGTTTACATGGGGAGCAGATCCTCTCTGCGGGGGCCGCCATGTTTCATAGTAGCCGAGAGTGAATGTGCAAAACTTCTTTTGAGTTTTAATAACAACTGAAGTCTGCCATAGGTTCTCCTGCATGTTCAGAAGGGTGAGGGTGAGGTGATATGATACAACATACAACTTCACCTCCACATGTCACCAAATCTTACACACTGCACCTTTAAAGTCTCATGGCAGTGGAAGCAGATACAGAAGAGGAAGGAGTCTCCTGCAGCTCTTTTCTCTTACACTGGCCTGATTA
>JAFBJT010008449.1:24572-27072 GCA_016785325.1 Chascanopsetta lugubris | reverse complement strand
AATCATCTCCGAGCGCCGGGATGCGCACACGTGTTTATTCTGATGGAGCCGACGCGGATCCTCCGAAAAAAACACTCGGAGGCAACACAAGGGTTTTGTTTCCGCTGCGGCCGAGAGTTATGAAGCGCTACGAGAAACAAACATTTAAAGGTGCAGTGTGTAAGATTTGGGTCATGTCGGCCACTTCTAAAAAGATTCCAAAACTATGACATAGAGACATTTTCTTGGATTTATAATCAAATATATGTTGTTTTTTTTCCCCCATTACCTTTAAAGGTGCAGTGTGTACGATTTGGTGAC
Source organism: Chascanopsetta lugubris (assembly GCA_016785325.1). Taxonomy (NCBI): domain Eukaryota; kingdom Metazoa; phylum Chordata; class Actinopteri; order Pleuronectiformes; family Bothidae; genus Chascanopsetta; species Chascanopsetta lugubris. Next base: position 26,772 of record JAFBJT010008449.1, on the reverse strand, counting down.
CTCTAGAGGTGATGTTGCGTCCATCACCTCACCCTCACCCTTTAGGGAGAGCCCTGTAATTGTTTTATAATATTTGTGGTGACAAAAATGGCTGAAATCTTACACACCGCACCTTTAAAATGAGCAGTTTTTAAATTTATTTTAGAAAATCTGTTGTTTACACTCGGGCTAATCACTTAGGGGCCGTGAGTCGAATGCGGCCCAGAAAAAAAAGTAGAAAAAAAAAGGTCCCAAAAAAAAAATGGCGATCGTGTTAGAACACAGAGTATAGACTGATTCAAAAAATCTCTCTCTCTCCCTCCCTCCCTCTCCCTCTCCCTCTCCCTCCCTCCCTCCCTCCTCGGGTGCAGTGACCACAGTGATCAACAGTGTGGTGACCCAGCGCACTACATCACCAGCAGCTAGACAAGAGGGCGAGCGACATAGGAAGAGAGAGAGAGAGAGAGAGAGAGATGGAGAGGGGGACTGGAGGAAAAAGAAAAGTGGGCTGTTTTAAAGGGTCATCCATTATAACCCATCACATTAGCACCTCATCATTGGCCTGCTCAGACAGGCCTCATCCATTCACATTCTGCACAGGCCAACACACACACACACACACACACACACACACACACACACGTTTGTGTTCTCGGCACGTCTCTCCATCCCATTTCGTCGTGACTGATAGAAGTCCAGCAGCTGGAGTTAATCTGTTGTACCTGGCACCGAGTGCACACTCACAGGTTCCCACACGTCTCCACAGAGTAGCGTGTGTGTGTGTGTGTGTGTGTGTGTGTGTGTACGTGTGTGTGTGTGTGCCACACATTGTCTTCCCCTGGTTCCTAAGAAAATGACTCAGCCTGTAGCCTCCTCTCTCTCTCTCTCTCTCTCTCTCTCTCTCTCTCTCTCTCTCTCTCTCTCTCTCTCTCTCTCTCTCTCTCTCAGATATGAACATGAAAGATGCCTCCTCACGTGCGATTGGTCGAAAGCTCAAACCACTCGGCCTAATTTTAACCCCAGAACATGAATAATTGAATGGACCTCACATCTTTATTATCATTAATCCGTCTAACGATCTTTTTAAGCACCACGCTTTGTTTCTGCCCGTCGGTCTGAACGTGTTTTATCCAAAGCAACATACAGAAGAGCAGAGGATGGACAGAGAGGCTGGGAATTGAACCAACAACCTCATGCACTTAAAGCACACGCTCCGCCACTGAGCCACTCCACGTTGTGGAATTTAAAAATGAACAAAACGTGTGACATGTTGCTGGTGTTCCCCTCGAGGAATCCATGAAGCAGTGCTGACCGATTGAAATGTTGCTCCAGGGCGCCCCCTGTGGTTGTCAAGTATAATACACTGTGTACAGACGTATACATTATAACTCATTAAATACTTACATTTGGTATCATTCAAAATAATGGTTTAAAAAGCTGTAAACACATCCTCCTCATGCGTACACTGTAAAAAACACTTGATATCATTTCAAAGTTGCATTGCAGGATCTTTCTTTTCCTTCCTGAAGCTCCTCCCCTTTCCTGCCGAGCGACGAGCAGCCATCATGGAACCCGGCATGCTGTCATCGTATCTGTCCATTTCAGAGTCACTTTAACACAGACTGCTCATATTCCTCTGGGTACTGGAAGTACTGCAGGGTAGGATCACATCATGTACTTGTGTACATGTACATGTACATGTACACATATATGACCTTTTACAGATGATGTACAAACACACACACACACACACACACACACCCTGCAGGTGGTTTCCTCCCATTGTCCTAAAGCCTGATTTATTGCTCTGTTTATCAATTCTGTTTAATTATTAATAATGTCATTATTAACAGGCATAAATCTATCTGACCTCACACACACACACACACACACACACACACACACACACACACACGCACACACACAATTATCAAACGGGCTCTAATCACAGACTATGCAAACATACAGGATACACACACACTGTCACCCTTGTTTTTTGTTGCTTATCTCTCTCTCTCTCTCTCTCGCTCTCTCACACACACACACACACGCACACACACACACACACACACACACACACACACACACACACACACACACACACACACACACACACACACACACACACACACACACAGTTTCCTTGGGAACAGTGTTTATCCCGTCCATTTAGTCCATTTAGCCGCGTGTCCCATTAGCATCAACCTCCCATCTGTCTAGC
>JAFBJT010008449.1:19572-22072 GCA_016785325.1 Chascanopsetta lugubris | reverse complement strand
ACCGAGCAGAGGGACACGCCTCTACCTGCTGGTGCAGCAGGATGGGAAGGTGGGGCTCCCAGAGGCCGGCCAATCAGGAGGAAGTGGGATTTTAGGAAGGGGGCGGGGCTTTAAAGATATACAGGATCATTCAAGCTGTCAATCACTGCTCACCATCCAAACATAGATATGTTGTATAGTCGTTTGGTTCAGCCAGTGGGAAAACTGACCACACCCACCACGCAAGAGACACATGCCTCTACTCTGAGGCGGGGCTTCCAGAGGTCAGCCAATCAGGGAGTGGGCGGGGCTTAGAGACATAGAGGCTAATTCCAGCAGTTTGAGACGTGGAAATTAAGAGAAGGGTTTGTCTGTCGCACTATTTCATATATATATATATATATATATATATATATATGTATATAACAATCATATATGTTCAACCCCAACATTAAAGGGACAATACACAAAAAAATGAACATAAATGAACAAACAAACAAACTCATGAAAATCAATCTCCTTATCAAAGATTATAAACTATAGTTAAAGGTTCATTTCCTTCTTATTCTTTCCCCCGGAATTAAAAAATAAACCTCTATACATTCGACGTGATTTCTTCACGCTGTGACATCACCGCCGTTTTCATTTCACTTATTCAAAGCAGGTGAGTGTTTTGATACGTTGACAGGAAGACGAATGAGATTCCTCCTCAGCCGTCAAAGTGAAATAAAGGTTGATGATGAGGAAACGTGCGAGTGAACGTCAGGAGGCGTCCTCACGTACTCCCTTTAACGTCCACTGCACCACAGTACGTGTGTGTGTGTGTGTGTGTGTGTGCGCGCGCACGCGTGTGTGTGTGTGTGTGTGTGTGTGTGTGTGTGTGCGCATTGTTGTAATTTGTTGCCCTGCAGGTTTGAGTAGCGGCTCATTATCTGAGCAGATCCTTATCTGCGGCCCCCGGGGGCCGTTACAATCACAGGATCATTGATTGGCTCCGCTCCTCCAAACAATGGATGGAGAATAAAAACCAGATTGAATAGATTTTCCGAGCGGCTCAGATTCTGCGCTCATAAAACTTAGTTAATGTTGGTGCCGGAGCGGCCGGCGTGAGTTCACTTCATTCTTCCTCTGCAGCGCTTTTTCAAACCCCCCTTATCTCATCTTATCTTTGCCTTAAAGGGACAGTTCACAGAGAGAGAGCGGCTCTCCGTCCCTGTGGGAGCGGACATGTTTGAATCCGGGTTCTAACGTCTTCAAACATCGCCAGCCTTGGTTTAAGAAGGTGAAATAATATGTCTTTGAAATATTCTATTGAGGTAAAGTGAAGTTGAGATCAGGGGATATTCATCTCCTTTTGGTTACAGACCTTTAAAGGTGCAGTGTGTGAGATTTGGTGGCCTCCAGTGGTGAAGTTGCGTGTTGTACCCATCACCTCACGCTCACCCTTCACGGAGGAGAACCTGTGGTTGACTTCAGTCGTCATTAAAGCTCAAAAGATGTTTAGTAAGTTCACTTTTACGACTGTAAAAACATGGCTGCCCCCGTAGAGAGGAGCCACTCTCATGTAAATACACATTAAAGGGCTAATTTAAGGGAAATGTAAAAAACTGAAAATATTTAGGTGATTATAAATTCATGAAGATGATGGTATATTATTGTTTATTTATATTTTCAGACGTGACAGAAGTGACTGAAATCTTACACACTGCACCTTTAACAGATTCTGAGGGGCGGAACTTTCCAGCACCAAAACATATCAAATGTAGCGGCACCAGGAGGAGGTCGGGGTCTGGATCTGGATTTATAGAGTGGAAAGACGTATTTAAAGGGTTTGGACCAATCACAGGAAGTAGAGACGGGATGAAACCATAGAAGAAGAAAAAAACATGGAGGAAGCAGCTACAGGTGAAGCTATGAAGAAACAGCTGCTGGAGCAAAGCTCTACTCCACCGAGGAACTGTGTGTGTGTGTGTGTGTGTGTGTGTGTGTGTGTGTGTGTGTGTGTGTGTTACTCACACTTCATATGATTTACAAAGAGGTGAGGAATCTCGGGCTGGATGTTGGAAGTGAGAGCTTGGAAAAGCGGCGACAAAGGGCGAGCGAGGGAGAGGGGGAGAGAGAGGGAGAGGGGGGTGGGGGGGCGTGGAGAGGGGGGGGCAGTGGCAGATTCATGCTGTGATAAGACGCAGCGATTCCACATCAGACAGTTTTCAAACAGGGAGGGTAAAAAAAAAGAAACTGCGCTTCTCTTGAAAACGGAGGAGAAGGAAAAAAAGTTCTATATTTACTGGGGAACAAATGGGGTGAGGAAGAGGAGGAAGGAGGGGGAGGAGGGGGGGGGGAGGAGAGATGGAGATGGAGATATGTTCGCTGCCTGAACCGAGGATAAAGACAAAGAAATGAAAGTGCAGCGTGAAAACAAAAAAACACAGTGGCTGGGGAGAGGGAAAGGGAGAGAGAGAGAGAGAGAGAGAGAGAGAGAGAGAGAGAGAGAGAGAGAGAGAGAGAGAGAGAGAGAGAG
>JAFBJT010008449.1:0-18163 GCA_016785325.1 Chascanopsetta lugubris | reverse complement strand
CAGATCAAGTCTCCGAACAAACACATAAACAAAGACACTGGTATTTCTACATCATGTCCTCCCTCTCTCCCTCCCTCCCCTCCCCTCTCTCCCTCCCTCTCTCCCTCCCTCCCCTCTCTCCCTCCCTCCCTCCATCCCTCCCCTCCCTCCCTCCATCCCTCCCTCCCCTCCTGGTATTTCTACATCATGTCCTCCCTCTCTCCCTCCCTCCCCTCCCTCCCTCCCTCCCTCGGCCTCCTCAGACCTGACCCCTCACCTCCAAGCTCCAGACAGACTGTCTGTGAAGTTGAACATGTCTGACCCAGACAATCCGACATTCATGCGTGAAGCATCGGGACAGAGCTGGTAAGTCGTCCCCACCGCGTCGATCCGAGGACCCTGCTGTTTATTATGGGAATCTGTGGTCAACCTGAATCCTCTCGAGGTTCGTGAAAACACAAACAGGCCGAGAGGAGGCCATTACTCCTGCGCAGACCTCAAACCCGCTCCGCTCTCTACACTTTCCTGGGTCTGCATCAAGAACACAACTCATCCGCACACACACACACACACACACACACACACACACACACACGGCTGCTGTCATGCTTTTCTAACCCAGCTCTGCTCCTCACTTCCTCCCTTTCCCCCCGGACCCTTCTTCTTCACCGACCTTCCATCAGCGAGTTCTCCTCCTCGCTCACGGCTCAGCTCCCTCATGGCTTCACCGGTGCAGCTTTCATGCGCTCTGACTTATCACGCTGCCGCCTGTTGGCAGAGAAGCGGGTGTGGTTACTTCAACTGCCAACATTACCGCTATCTCCTGCATCTCCTCTACATTTCATCTCTTCACATATTGTCGATTTCATTCACCGTGAAAGATACAAATAATCTTCACTAATCATCATGATAATACATATATGTTTTACAAATAAGGAAGAGGTGACTTGAACTCATGGCACGAACAGAAGCGTTACTGGCTACTCCAGGTTCAGGGCTGTCGAACATGTGGCCCACGGGCCGGAACCAGCCTGCCAGAGAGTCCGATCCGGCCTCCTGTATGATTTGCATTATGCTATGATTTCACTGGTCCCGCCCACTTTAGGTTCAATAGGGCCGCATGTGGCCCCCCCAAAAAAGAGTTTAAACCCCCCCCCCCCCCCCCCCCCCCCGGCGACTGATTGGGGTATTTGAACTCAATCAGCTGCCACCGTAATCCTACTGTATCCACACAAGCGTCACATTCTATAGTATTAGTCACAGTCATTCCAGCAGCTGATCGGCGCTCACGCGATAGAGAGGGTCGATGTTGCTACGCGACCACACTATCACTTCACCTCCCCGAGGAGCCACGCTCATTAAGGCCTGAGTCACGGGAACATCACATCACACTCAGCCGCCGCATGTTTCTCAGCCGCCGATGACTTTTACTCCCTGAGTCACGTCTTACATCATCACGTTGTTGTTGTTGTTGTTTTTCCCTGTGAGGACGGATGGTGAGCGGAGAAATAGAACAGATAGACTTTGACCGGAATATGAGAGGATGCCCCGTTCAACATCGATGGTGACATTTGATTCGGTCTTCGCTCAGAGTTACAAGTGATTTCTGGTTATTTGTGTTTCATCTCTTCCACGAGTCTCCGTGACCTCCGACCGCAGCGGGAATAAGATCCACCTCTTCAGAGGGAACCTTCCCTTCCTCTCAAAGAGATCGTCACCCTGGTTCCAGCGTGATGAGATAACGGATCACACCAGGCTCCTCAACGGCCTCATTTCTTTCTTTTATATAAAAAGACTGAGAGAACATGCCACAAAGCATGTGTGTGCGCCAGTGTGCACAGGTGGCAACAGGTGGGATTGACAAGAGTAGCATGAAGCATCTTATAATAATCATAATAATAATAATACATTAATATGAAATAAATGATCAAATACATAGAAAAAGTGCATCAATAATTGTCTTTGTCTTCTCATCACCAATGATAACAGTGAACCATTTATACTTACATGTACTATATATATACTTATAATCACTTATCCTTATTTTTTATCATAATAATAATAATCTTACAATGTTATCGTAATAGCAATCATCCTTGATTAAATTGATCAAAAGATCAAAAGACTGTCCATTAATCTGAGGTGTCCATCCACTACAGTGATGAAGTCGGCTTAGATCGCTTTCGGAGGTTGGCTATTTTGTGATAGAACTTATCAAAGTGATGATACAAAAATATTCAAATCCAATGTTTGGGAAGAAAAGAATCCATGAACACATGAGCAAACGAGTCAGTGAGCGAGCGAATGACGACAGAGAGAAACACGAAGCCGCCTCACGAGCTGCATCTCGGGTCCCTGAGGGATTCGAACGGGATTTATTCTCGGAGCGAAGACACGGTGACGTCAGCGCCAGCCTCACGGACACAGGTGTAAAAAAATCGGAGGCAAGCGAAGAATGGCAGAGTACGAAAACAGACGGAGTGGGAGGAAGAGCCGCCGTGTTCCAAGACCAATGTGACAAACACCACCTGAGTGAAAACTGATCAAAACACAGAGGGACACAACTCCAGACCGAAAAACCTGCAGGAGCCACATACAAGGGGCAAGAGAGCGAGACTCAACTGCCCCGGGTTCTGCTCAGGCAGAAAACAGGCAGCCTCGGACACCGAGGACCCCTGCCCGCTCCCTGCCCGCTCCTCCTTGACCCCCCGCCCCCCCGTTTGTGAGTCGGGCAGTGATGGAGGCAGGTGGAGAAGTTAAGGTCAACTGTGCCACATATTAAAGCAGCACAGAGGTGACTTTGACCTTTCAGCACATCATTATGTTAACCACCACCAGGACCCCCTGCCTTTCATTTACCTGGGTGCACACACACACACACACACACACACACACACACACACACACACACACACACACACACACCCTCCCGTGTGGACAGCATACAAATGTGCAGTTCTTTACACAGCAAAAACAAATCCTGTGTTTACATTTTGAAGAGGATTTTCTGACTGCTGTTTGTTTCCACTCCTTAACAGTAGGTGGCGACCTGCTGGTCAGAACCACTGCTGTAGAGAGCGTAAACATTTCCAGTAAAGGCATGAGTTGAAAATACTACTTGCATTTTAGCAATGGGTGAACACTACTGCATGTTTTCTTTCTGCAGGAATCACAGAACTTTTGGTCTGATTGCATTCGGTTGTTTGTCGTTATCAGGATCCGCTTGAAAACGGAGATAAGATCGTGTCTTAATGAGACTTCCTGATCGAATTAACCTTCACCTCACCTTTGTGTCCCGAGCATGTGAGTTAAAGTGGCCTCCAGTCATGATTTAGACTGAACAGGTGTTTTGCATGTCCACTCTGGGCGGGGCTTATTCTCAAATGCTCACTCTGGGGTAATGAGAGTCATTCACACGTTCATGGAGGGGAGTGGAGAGTTCACACAGCCATGATCAGCTGACTTTCTATACTCTGAGGTCAGTTGTACATGTGAGCGCCATGTCACTTCCTGGCCACAGGTGTCGCAATAAACAACAATCTAATCCACACAGCAACAAGCGACCTGAGAGAAAAAGCCGACACAAGTGATGGTTCTGTTTTTATCCCCGCTGACAGGATGTGAGATTTGGAACCATCAGCTGTGATTGTCTGCTGAGTCACCACAACAGGGACAGAGGGAGAGAGAGGGGGGAGAGAGAGAGAGAGAGAGAGAGAGAGAGAGAGCATGAGTCATCAGCTGAAAGAAGGTCAGTTCATGTGGACATGTAGTGAGGAGGGAGGAGAGGACAGAAGGCCATGAGTTTAAAAACAATGGCCGTCCTCATAAATTCCCTGCGCTGCTGGAAATCATCAGCTGCAGATGACGGAGCAGACCTGCTGGAATTAATATTGATCAGATTAGCTGGCAACAAGCCATGTTTTTGTGAAGAGGGTGATATATACGTATGTGTGTGTGCAAACGGCCGCGGGGCGTTTTGATACCGAGTGGATCCAGTCAGTTTCCTGTGGAGACAGGAACAGAACCTCAGCTCCATGAGTTCCCCTGCAGACATCAGCCCCCCGCTCTGCGCCGCCCCTTTGTTTGAAGGAGCTGTTGGTTTTGTTGATGTGTTGGTTTTATGACTGTTTACCTCCAGCAACAAACATTCTGTATGGAAAACCCTGTTTCCTTTAAAATATATATATATATGAATAAATCCCCTTAGGCTGCTTCTCTTCATCAGTCTTTATCTGTTAGAGCTCATCTCTATGTGTTTTTTTATTACGGTCTTTGTTTCTCCACTGGATCTGCTCTCACCCCACCCCCCCATCCTCCCCCCCCCCCCCTCCCCCCCCCCCCCCACCCCACCTGGGTCATGCACTTTCCGATGATGGATCATTTGTGAGGGTGATCTTTTGATTCGTATGACGTGTTTACGCTCATTGTTTCCTGTTGTTATCAGCGGGCAGCAGCTGGGCGGCGAGAGGACGAGTGAGTGACAAGTTAATCTGACTCTGACTGATCGTGCCGCCCGTGATGGACGCCGGTTATCTGTCATCCCCCCGTCTCAGACGGAGCCGGGGACACGGGCGTGGGAGTGGAGCCAGCGCCAGGAGGAGGAGCTCTGTCAACATCACACTGACATTTAGAAGAAAGTCAACAACATGTGTGGCTCACTCACAGGGACGTGTTTTTGGAAACACTATCGCTCGGTATTTATGGCCCAGTATTTTAAGGCCCAGGTGTCACATGACACGGTTGTGACAAAGGAAGCAAATTAGATGTCGGTAAAAGTCCAGTGTGCAGAGTGCGGATGAATTATTGGCCCAGATGGAGCGGAAGATAATCAACCACATTATGAATCATTATAGTATGAACGATTGTTGTTGCTTATCCTAGAATGAGCCCTTCTGATCCAAAATGGAAGCGCACTCCTTCCCATGGAGGCCGCCATGTTGGATCACTGTGTCTGTTCAGGAGCTCAAAACAGAACAATTCAACAACGTTTGAGTTTAATGAAAAGTTTGGCAAACAAAGGTTCTCCTGACGAAGGTGAGCTAAAGGGCATTCAGTTGCAATGTGCAGCTTCACCACAAGATGTCTCTAAATCCTGCATGCTGTAGCTTAAAGGCCAACTCAGGCAGCCGCAGTGTATGAAAATACATTTAAATACAATGCAACCATCACCCCCCCCCCCCCCCCCCCCCCCCCCCCCCCCCCCCCCCCCCACACACACACACACACACACACACACACACACACACACTGATCTTTAGACAGAGAAATGTCGAGCACTGATATGGACGAAGGCCTAAAGTGTCCATCTAATCCAATTCACCTTCATACCTTTTAGCCGGGACTCATCCCTAATGGCCGTACATACTGGAAACACATCAACCAATCAGATTTGTCCATTGGATGATGTAAGAAGATATCCCATAATGATGTGAAGGGGGGTTGAGTCATAAGAACATGAAAACACGACACCTCCCCCAAGAGGAATGAATCCATGTGAAGAGGTGTCCTATCACACGGAGATTAGAGTGATTCTCAAGTTCTGCTGAGGATGAACAACCACACACACACACACACACACACACACACACACACACACACACACACAGTTACTGATGAGAACACTCTCATTCATTCAATTGGATATCTATTATCGACTGCTACCACAAGTGGAGTGAATCGCCCTCTGGTGGCTGGCAGCAGAACAGGTCATAAGCCCCGCCTCCTCTCTGTTATCAGACAGGACACGTCAGATACATCTTAATCAGAGATGATTTCTGTCATTTTATCTCGTTTGTATCTCTGAGGTATTGAGGTATGTGCCCCCTACTGGAATTCTCCTGTAACTGATGTAATTCCTCAACATTCATCAACTGCAACGTCCTCAGTGCAGCTCATTGCTGCCATGGTTGCTGCCATGGTTGCTGCCATGGTTGCTGCCATGGTTGCTGCCATGGTTGCTGCCATGGTTGCTGCCATGGTTGCTGCCATGGTTGCTGGGTAAAAGAGTAAGTGCATTGCCTGCATCTCCTTTTTGGACAAATCTTCTCTTTTAATATTAGATTAAAAAAGAATTACAGCTTGGTCATTCTACAGAATCTGAACTTCTAAATCAATCTTTGTCTCCTAAAAGAATAAAACGGACTGTGACCACAAATCACCCCCCAAACAAGAACAATGAAGAATAGTGACAACACAGCCACCGACGGATTAAGGCCTAATGTCCACAGTCAGTCAAAGGTTTCCATGGACTTTAATCCCTGTCGGATTTGAAATCTCTTCACGTGGAGACACTTTTACTTTTTTCCATCCGACTTCTCCCTCAAAGCTGCTGCTGGCGGTGTTTTGAAGAGCGACGACTTAAATCTCACCAGGACTTGCGAGCGGAGATTAAGTTGAACTCTCTGGGGGCGGAGCACTGATCCCTGAACAGCCCGTGGCGGCGGCGACGCCAATATACAGTCTGTGTCATTAGGACAAACACAATCAAGTGTGTGGCCTGATTTCACCCCAAAACACCCAAGAAAACTTCATGTTGCTCAACCTTATCTGACTTCCAGTACAAGATGAAATCAAAGATGCACCTCATGTTTTGAGATCTAATAAACTAGTTTTTTTTATTCCAGTCTCCATCACCGACCATCCAGGATTAACAATCCCTCGCCTGCCACACAGATTAGCTTTAAAAATGAGTGCCGATGTTTTCAGCGACATGTCAGGCGCCTCGGATTAACCCTCCGATCGCGTGGCGTGATTCGCATACGACAACGAGCGGCAGCGACACGCTCACTTTGCATGTCAGAGGAATAATGGCAGCGGCGAGAAGATGGAAATCAAAAAGCTTTATAGCCACAGAGAACTCCCACACACCGCAAGAGGGCTTTCATTCCTCTTTACCGCCCAAACCTCTTTTGCGCACAACAACTTGCACATGTTTGGACTGGAATCAGAGGAGCAGGAGTTGAAATGTGCTGTGCAAAGTGAGGATTCGCTTCATTCTCCTGGAAACGGCAGAGCTGCAGATTTCCCCGCACTCTTCCTCTGCAGATGGACGCAAAAGAGACATCCCGCGGCCCAGAATAGGGATTTGGAGAGTGACGTCCGTTTGCAGCACAGCGACAAGTGATGCGGCTTGTAATTGAATTCCTGTCAGATTGGCTTCATGTGCTGACTGTCAGCTTGTCAGCGCGCCGGCTTGCGCGCATCTTCCAAAACTTTCATTATGCCTGCGCATGTGCCCACGCAGTCCTGCCCACATGTTGGAGGAGACTGTCACAAACATGGGTGTGAAAAGGCTGCCTCTTCTGTCAGAACCCTAATCAGCCCTCCTCTGCTGTGGTGGTCTTTGTTCTCAGCTGCCTTTGATGTTTCCTGTAAACAGCGTCGTCCAACTTCCTGGTCCTTAACTCCACGAGCACAGACGGAAGAAGCCCCGGATACCTTTGCCTTTTATAGAGCTTTCGCGACTGACTCTCCGGCATCTCGGACGGTGGTTCTCAACTGGTGTGGTTTTGAGACCCACCATCACTCACGAGCCGCGACCCACTTCTCAATTTCATTGAGTGAAAAGGTAAACAAAAATGACCAGCAGGTGGCGATACTAGGGAGGGAAATATTCCCTTTCACACAAAAGTATAGCTGTATTTTAATTAAGAACCAAATTAGCATATGAAAACAAACATGGTAGGTTTTTCTTCTATCTGTGTGGTTTTTTGTAAGCACTACATTGCATCATTGCCACCTACTGTTAAGGAGAGTGAATAGATGGCATTATCATTAAAAAAATCCTCTTCAAAATAAAAGCACAGGATTGTTTTTAAAACAATTTCCTCCCAGTTAAAGGCCCGCGACCCACTGACAACAGGTCCACGACCCACTTTGGGGTTGTGACCCATCAGATCTAAGACACCTTCCTCTTTCTGATTGTAAAGAGACTCTTGAACACAATATTTGTGTTGACAAAAACGTGTTTGGACCAAGAGAGGCAAGAGGAGCCGTGTCTTTACCCCAGGTCCTCATCCCAGGTGAAGTGACGGGTAAACAGTTGACTAAAGTGCGTTGCGTAAGTCTGAAGGTTATATCTGCTGGCCATTGCTGTACGTGCGTGAAGCACAAACACGGGCAGTAAAATAAGAGGGGGGAAAAAACCGAGAGGCCTCGGACATATTAATATTTCAGCGATGGACAGAAGCTTTTATGATCCCTCTTTCATGTGTGCTGTGTTTTATTAAACTGCTCTGCCAGCGCTGCTCATTTGCTTCCAAAAAGCTGCCCCCTGCACCGCTGCCAGCCACACTGGCGCATGGATTCATGGCATGTGTAAAAATCAACATGCTTTATGCGAGTGCAGGTGTGAGCAGACAATAGGGGACGTTTATGAGAGACGCACAACATCTCCAAAGGGGATCCTGCGCTGTCCCCGTCACCGCGTCGAGGACGGACAGCTGCCAGAGTTAGCGACGGCCTCGTGCAGCTCTGGCTGCAGACGGACGGACCGGGAGCTCGCTGCATTCGATGAGAGGGACGGGGATGGAGCTCAACACACGGTGGGACAGTCACCACGTGCACATGCTCGCACATGCCTCGAAGCAGACGCATGCACATACGCACAGGAGCAGGCACACGCACCACAAACAAGCTACCTGCCGGAGTCAGACCCAGCGCCTGTTCATCACCTTTATGAGAAAGGTTCAACAGAAAGAAACGGTCGCGATGACCCAGCACCGGAGCTCAGGAATGGATCCGACAGTTTCACAGGAGCAGTGGAGCTCAGAGGGATTTTCCCAAAAATGATTTGAATTTTTTTGTTTGTGTATTTGTGACTTAGATAACGAGTTCAACGTTTGTTCTCTTTGCCGCGGACAGATGGCGGCACAGAGGCTTTGTTCTGAAACGAGATGTAGCAACAGAGTTTACAGGAGATGGCAGGTTTTGCCTTTTTCTCCCGTTTGATACCTTTTCTGAACAACTGAGGAATTTCCACTTTTGATCAGTGACACATTCTTAGCCGGGAATTGTTGCAATTACGGCTGCAACTTCTGTTAGCAGCAGCAATAACAACATTAATGTTGTTAGCGTTATGATAGATGCCAACAGCACTGGTAGCATAAACAGTGGTCGTATTGACAATGGTAGCATTAGCAGTGGTTCTAGCAGCAGTGGCGGTGGTGGTACTGACAGGGGCAGCAATAGTAAGCAGTTGTAGCATTAGCAATGTCAATACGAGCAGGGGTAGCGGCAACCCATGTAAAAGATAGTAATTGTGCAGAAGGAGTGGGTTTTTTTGGGAATGGTAGCATGAGCATCTGTAGCAACAGTAGTAGCATTCACAGCATTAGCATTTGGAAGCATTAGCAGTGGTAGCAGTGCCAAGGGAAGCGCAAAAGTCAAAACTATGGTTTGAGTAAAAGAAACATTTGTGACGGTGGGATAAGTGGTGATGCTCGGTAACATTAGCAGCGGTGGCACCAACTAGTGGCCGTGACGGCAGCATAATTAGCAATAGCAAAGGTAGCATTAGCAGGGATAGCGTCAGCAAAGCCTGCGTTAGTGGTTGCAATGACTGTACGAGCGGTAGCATCGGCAACAGTAGCATCGGCTAGCACCAGTGGTGCGTGGCAGTAATATTAGTAGCAGAAGGACAATAACGATGTGCCGTTACTTCTTCTCTGTCAGATACTGCGCTTGGCCCATCACCAGAGACTGCAGCTGTTACCACATCTGTACCCTGTGGTTATAATGAGTTAATTTGGTGTAATTAACAGATACCTGTGGAGTCTTGCTTTGCAGGAACAAATCCTCACACGCAGTGTTTATTTTCACGTTAACGCAGCACGAGGTCCAACACATCCTGCGCTGATCAAATATTTACTGCTAAATAGTCAGTCCCGGATAACATCCACGTTTCCCAGCTTTTCCCAAGTCTGATTCTTCTCCCTGAGGCACCATCAACCACAACCACCGTCAAAACTACCATTAACATGACTCATAATCACCACAACATTGCAGCTGCCACATCTTCCACTGCTTTACTTTTGCTATTTAATGGAAACCTGTAAGTGTTCGACGATTTCATTGAAGTAGGACTAATCGCTACCATCACGCAGTTCGACATTTCGCCTCCGCACTTCCAGCAACGTGCCGCTATTTCCAGCTCCTTCCCGTCCTCCTGTCATCTGGGCCGAGAGCGGAGCTCCCGATGCTCTGAGTCAGTGGTTATTGACGTCTTTGGCGAGTATGTTAAGATAAAGGTCAGGGTGACAGCAGACGTGATTCACTTCGTGTACAGTAGGGGACCTCGTCATCATAGATTACATCCTTCCATTAATAGACACTGAGATGGGCCACTGTTACAGGTTGCTAGTGAAAGATGACACATGTTGATGTGTACTCTATAGGAAGGCTGTGTGTACTGATTGTTTGGCTAACTTCAGTGTACGTCAAGAGTATACACTTTCAAAGATCTGCACCATATACAGCAAGATAAACGAAGACATCAATAAATATAAAGAAAAAGAAAAACAAAGTTTAATGTGGTCATTAAAGCAGTAGCTCCACTGAGTCAAGAAGCAGTCAACATGACATGCATGAGTCATTTGACTTTGAAAGCAGTTATGAACATGATATTATGTAGGTAGGTGAAAACACTTGCAAATGCAAAGAGGAAAATGATGAAATTTAAAAAAAAGATCCCCATTTTTGGCAGCAGAGCGCGCTAGTGCAATCAGAGCTGTGTCACTGTTTGATTCAAGCGTCCTTATAGGATGTGACCGTGTTTGGTTATGAAAGACATTACATCTGGAACATTGTGGTGACATCGTATTTACGTCAGATGAGATTCAATCCAGTTCAGGACCTCATCTACGTATGAGGTGAAACACCGACCCTGGGAGTGATGAGTGAAGACCTGATGTATCACTCTGTATTGGTGTGCTCTGTGATGACGGACAGCTTGATGGGTTGGGGGGCGGAGCTCTGTGGTGACAGGCTGACAGAAGCCTCAAAGAGACACATACGAAGAGTTGAGTGCTCCACATTCTGGGGCCTGGTGTGGGAGTGGGTCCGGACAGCCTGCAGGGCCTGCGCACATGAGGGATACGACTAACTGCTCGCCACCCACAGCCTCTGAACCTGTGAGGAGGAGGAGGAGGAGGAGGAGGAGCAGTGGAGCTGGATGCAGACGCAGCTCCAATCACTGATCCCTCCAGAAACTCCTCCCACATTTCACAGGAAGTTCACCGAGTTCTCACAGAACCGAGGAGACCGGTCCAGGTCAACGACCCCCATCGGCGGACTCGTTGGCCTCGGCTGCCTCGTGAGTTTTGTCCCTTGATGTGCTTTAAAAAGTCATTCCGCCTGGTCAGTGTGATCATTCGGCTCGAGAGGGAAGTCTGTCTGTGTTTGAGTGAAGCCTTGATCCAGAGCTCGGACTGCAGACGCAAACAGACCACACATCTCACTTTAGTGAAGCTTAATCCCAGGGCTGCGCTGCGCTGCCACCGTAGTGGACTTCATCACCATTTGGAGGCGGAGTCTGCATGATTAGTGATCATGGTGCAGAGCTGTGGCACCAAGGTTCTGATGATACACAAGCCAATCACACTCAGCGGTCAAACAATTCACCACAGTTTCATACGATAAAAAAAACAAAAACTAACTCACGGCACATGAACCTTGACTCGTTAGGTTGGTCCGTGTCCGTTCCACCAACATGGAGGAGGTGAGGTAAATGAGCTACACTGCTGCGACCTAAATGATTCAGCCATCCTTAGTTAGAGATGATTGTATATGATTTACCTCTATCAACTCTAAATGGATTGATTTGATCAGTAGGTGACCTCCGAGGTAAATATAGTCTCTGTTACGTAGCGACATCGATAAGAGGGAAGTCGCGTCATGAATATATTCAGGCGAGCGAGTGTGCGCTGCTGAGTCACCATCACACTGAGCTGCATTTTGAGTTTGGGCCATTAACATGGAGGAGGCAGGTTTCATGAAGCTGCGCCACAACAAACAAACAACTCGGCACTTTGGCTCACTGTGTCTATTCATACCTTTTGAGTAGGACTAGCTCTGATACAGATGAATGAGTGAGGCTTAAGAAGTACTTGTTTTCATAGTATTCTGTTCTAATGTTGAATATTGGTCACTGGTGTAAAAACAAGGGCCTGAAAATCGAAATCCACACAAATCACAACAAAGGGCCTTGCAAGTGTGAAGAGCTTGAAATGTGAAGCTGGTCAGTTGTCACTCAAACCTCCTCAGACTGGGTCAGAATGATGGTGTGGATGTTTTGAAAAGGTTCTGTGGAGCAGAACATGCGCTAGGATCATAACTGTGCTACATGAAGACCAGAGGACAGTAAAGACGGGTTCCTTGTGTTCTTCCCAGGACTTCTTCCTGTCTGTCCTGCAGAGGCTGACTGAAGATATGATTCCTCTCTCTCTCTCTCCTCCCACCATCCCTCGCTCGCTCGCCGGAGGGGGGCCCTCTCCACGCTCTGATTGGTTGTACTGACGGTGGTACAGATGCCGCCGTGGCTTTTGGATGTTGTGCTTGATAAAGATGGATCTGCGCGTCGCGTCAGGCCGAGCGAGCGGCTCCCTCCATCTCATTCAAAAGAAGGGGAGCCTCCCCCGGTGTCAGGCAGGAATTAGGTTGGGTTATTCATCTCCGAGCTGCGTTTGATGCCCAAAGTGCGTGAGTCACGGCGCTGCTGCTGCGGCCTCCCGTGAATTTACCATCTTTTATTTAAAGGACACGTCCGCGCGTCTCCGTTAGCAGCGATAAGAGTCAGCAAAGTGCAGCGGAGCAATATCTGTCACGATGGATGAAGGAGCCTTCGCTGCTCCGCTGCCACGTGAGCGAGATAAGAAACAGCCACTCAAACAGACACGGCGGCGTTTGAGGATTACAATAAGAAGAATTGTTACGGTGACACGTCTGGAACACAGGCTGAATAAAGACAGACTAAGTCTGTCCTCATCCTCTCATTGCATCTTACACCATCTTACACTGCGCAGGACCGATTGTGAAGGAGAGCTTCAGTATCTGTGTCGGAGCATCTGAAGCTCTCGTGACCTTTGACCCTCTTTTTAGCATCAAATACCTGAAACTAACTGAATAAAATACTTCTAAACAAGTACTGCAAATTACATTTCCTTAACCTTTGACTTAAAATCATGAGCAATTATTAGATGAAGATATGTAGAGTATTCTGACCTTAGCCACATTATGCAGACACATACTGTTTCATTTCATTTTTTTATATAGACATATACTATGAAGACATTATTTGTTATGGGTTACACATTATCCTAATATTATAATAATATATATACATATATATATATAATATTTGAAGGTTATTTACAGGTTGATCAGAACATCCCGTTGGCTGTAGGAGTTTTCACAGTATTTTGTGACAATGACATTTCCCGCCGCTCAGTGACTCACACTCCGAGCACACGGAGGAAACAAGACAGAGCAGAAAACAAGTTGGACTTTTGCAAAAGGAGAATGGAAACAGAATTTTTTTCAATGATTCAGGATGTTGTTTTGAAACTGGCAGCGTAAAGGCATGTAATGGTGCGAGTGATGGTCAGACTATGATCTGTAACGTAATTATAGGAAAATGCATAGAAGATTCTATTTCCCTTGAAACAGCATGATTGAAATAATGAGTATTGGTTGTGTTCAGCGTCCATGATGCTCTGAATGCTCTGAATGCTCTGAATGCTCTGAATGCTCCACACAGACCTTCAAAGAGCGCGTGATGTAACGTATTTCCTGTTGTCTACAGTATCAAGTAAAACTCCACCATGATGGATCCATCACTCATCTGTGTTGAGAAAAGGCTTTGCTCCCTGATCGGCCACTGAAGCACATCTCTGCTGTTCTCAGATAAAGTGTGTGATTGGTTCCAATAGTTGTTTCACAGTGGGGGGGGGGGGGGGGGGGGGGGGGGGGGGGGGGGGGGGGGGGGGGGGGGTCTCTCCCCTGCAGGTGTGGGTGCAGACTTAGTTACTGCACCATGATAGATGAAGAGACGCTCACCGCCCACTGGAGAGATTTAGAGGTGGAGTTAAGTGCCAACAACAAACCGAGGACGACGCCTGTTTTGACGGCTTCTATCGCTCGCTCTCATTCGCCCTGCGACCCGTGTTTTCCGCCGCGTTGCGATTTACACGCTTCGAAAAATGGTCAAAACCTCTGGGCGGCATTTACATCATCCAGCCGCCTGAAATAAGAGAGCGGAGCCTCGGGCGTTCCTGTCAGTGGGTGCACACCGTCAATAACAGAGCTGGTGATGAATAGCATCTACCACCCACCGCCGCTCGGCGGGAACGCAGCTATTTGAGAGCCGCGGCTCCAATCAGGCGCTATTTAAAGACGGCGGCGCGCGGGACGTGGGTTCAAGGCCGGGAGAGGCTCGGCATGGGAAGTTGTCGGAGGGAGGGAGGGAGGGAGGGCGGGAGGGGGGGAGAGAGAGAGAGAGAGAGGGGGGGGGGGGGGGGGGGGGGGGGGGGGGGGGGGGGAGAGAGAGAGAGAGAGAGAGAGAGAGAGAGAGAGAGTCTGTGGAGGTAAACAGCGACGGAGGCGGATTGAAATAGCTTGAGACTGCAGTGTTTACAGTTCAGGAGGAAGAGGGGGCGGCGGCCAACACAGCGCGAGCAGCTAAAACACCATGTGCGGCGTCTGCGTTCATCAACCCGCATCGCTGATCATTAGCATCGATTAGGTTCATCTTCTACTTGGTAACCTGAAGTGCGCGCGACCGTGGCAACCCGCCCTGAATGGCAGCAAGTCCCGTCGTCCCCATACCCCCCCCCCCCTGCTTCCCACAATGAACACCCTAACCCTAACCCTAACCCGACGCCTGATGTCGTCACAGCATCTACAAGAGCTCGAGGAACCGGAGCCGGGGGGCGGTGGGGGGGGCGGTGGGGGGGGCTCACGGGATTTGCCTCCAAACGAACAGATGAGGTGAAAGTGGTGTGTGTGAGTCACAGAGCTCAAACTGAAAAGCCTTGATGCTGGATGGTGCAGGACTGAGAAGGTCACAGGATTCAAAGCCTCAACACAATTTCACCGGTGCATGCGACCTCCTCCATCACCCTCCAGGGGGCAGCATTGGCAGTTATCTGGGTGAGCGGTCGCTACTTTGGTAAAAGGCCTGGGCCACGCTGGATGTGTGACCCTGCTGAACAACTTCCTGTTTCCTTCAGAACAGATGTTAGCAGGACAGGGGGACGCAGCGTTAAAGGTTCAGTGTGTCAGACTGACATCAAATGACAGGTCTCTGGAGATGCAGGCGAGTCCAACTTCTCTCCAAAGAGCTGAAGTCTCACTTCTGTTCAGTGAATGAATGGATAAATATCCACTACTCTTCCCGCAGCGACATGTCCACTCACTCTGAGCTCAGGACATGGACCTGCTGCGTCTCCACGCGCTTTGCTCGGACGTGTCGGCGAGAGGTCGGCGGGAAACGTGACTCAGACCCAAGACTTCTCACATCGGGCCCCGACGGAAGGTTTGGGGGAAATGTTCTGAACGGATGAAGCTGCCGGAGAGAGAGAGAGTGGAGAGACTACGGGAGGCAGATGTGACTCATCGCAGCCGGTGCAGAAAACCGTAGGAGAGAGAGAGTCGGACAAAGACAGGAAGTAAGAGAGTCGGCACGAGGTGAACAATTTCAAAATAAAATGGTAAATGCACCGGTCGAGCAATTTGAGATACTGAACCAAATATCAAAACAAAGTCTATTACAGAGAATATAAAGATCAAAAAACCTTAAGTCAATTCCAAACTGAAGACATCGACCAAACCCACTTTCCACCACCTGAGTCATAATATGACAAATGATTTGACCTTCAAGCAACTTCCATCCAGTCTCCTCAGACGTTCATGACAAATGGTGAGAACATGCTTTCGTCACGCATCCTGCAGAACTCTCCGTATTTCACCGTCTCCATGTCTCACACTCGTAAAGTGGTTTTCATCTGCATCGGTCTGTCACGTCACAGGATCATGTCAAATCTACTCAACCTGGTGGAGGAAGGTTTAGTTACTGATCCAGAGCAGGCGGTGGATGCAGGGACTCCTATTTATTATTTCTAACAGTGATGAATGGGGCGGATTCTACATTTGCTTGATTTTCTCCAAGACTAATTCAAGAATATGAGCAGGCTGACATTTAAGAGTTTGATTAATGAGGTTGAGATCCAAATAACAATGTGGATCCATCAGTTGTGAATGTGTTTGTAAAGGGCTGACGTACAGACGGTTTATGGAAATACAGGTTTACCGTGTCAAAAACATCCAGCACTCCTCGGCTTGGCGCCTTTGTTTTTAATATCAAATTCTTGTTTCCCTTTCACCCACAACAACAAGATGCACTAGTACACAGATCACTCCTCTGCGCTGGCACGAACTCCAGCATCATACTTGTTTTGTGCTTTGATCCTTTGGATTTCACTCGGTGTAATATGAGTGCACAGGTCACTGGGTTGTTGGCTTTGTATTCGTTTGCATTAGCTGCCCTCAGCTGACCCACAGGGGGCGTTATCTGCTGTTCAAAGACGGCAGCCTGAGTCTTTAGCAGCCTGAGGCTAAGCTGTAATGTCACTGACATCCATCCCTGAGAAGTCACAGTGACCTGCAGGGGCTGCCAACAACACTGGGTGGGCTGATGCTGCCATCTAGTGGCCAAGACATAGAGCCGATTCATGATGACAAGCTCTGCCTCACCCAGAGCAGCAAACAAAGCTTTTCTCCAGCAACACGCGATAAAGACAAGAGGCGACTTAAGATATGAGGTCAAATCTTGTGTTAACCACAAAAAGCCACTGAGCAACGCAACAAACTGCTCTGAGACACCAAAAGGACTCATTCAGCGCAGGAGTGGCGAAAGGAACAAAGACTGGAGAAGAGTCTTACAAAGAAAACTCTTACCTTGCCACGCTGGAATCTGGTGCTGCCTCTTAATCAGTCCGTCCATTTTTCAAGGGAGACCTGCAGCAGTTTACACTGTAAGAATCACGAGTAGAAAACAATACGTTAAGTCACTTAGAAACGAGAACGAGTTTAGAACTGCTCAAGATAAGAGAAATAAAAAACTAATACTCGTGTTGGTGAGACTAAAGGGACAGTCTGTCCAATCTAATGTCCTGATATCATCAAACAAAACATCTCCATCAGGCAGGTACCTTGTTCATTGGCTGAGGAACATGAAAACATGAGCAATCTGACAAAAACATTTTGAATCGTTATTTGGCTAAATTCTTCATTTTACATAAATGGGGCACAATGTATGTCTTTGTTCAGAGTCAGGCATCGAGACGTATCAAAATCATAAAAGGGATCACACAGCAAACACACACTCACCTGCTCTCTCAGGTGAGGCAAGACAGGAAGCCAGGCCAGACTCCGCCCCCTTTACCTGTGTGGGAGGCCAGACTTCCCTTACCCTTTGTTTCCTTGGACCCGATACATTCAGGATTATCATTTGAATCATTTAATTAGTGCCATCATCATTATCATTATTTTATAGTTATTATTACAATGCTGTGTAGAAGAAAACAAACACACTTGGTGAGTGTCGTACGAAGTCACGTACATAAAACAACACAGATCTTTGTCATGTTTTTTCCATTGCTGACATACAGTCAATCCGTAGAGCAGATAATATATCTTTCGTAGTTTTGCAAGGCATTGTGGGACATTTTGATCGTATTTGACTGCTGAACGGATCTGAAATAAACAGATTTCTCTCTTGATTCGATCTTTATCTGTTATTTACATATTTCTAGCCATTAAAATGTTTTATTAGGCTCAAGTAGGAACCATGTTGCAAAAGTGTTTTTCATTTTTTATACCCGGTGCACACATTTCCGGTGTGTCGGCGGACCGTTTAACAGGGGCACACCACAGCTCCCAGAATGCTTTGCGAACTAATATTCGCTCTGAAATACCGCCCTCGGTTCGCGACATAACATTAACGGGGCCCGATAATGACCACATTACGAAACACAAATGTCCGTCGTGTTAGCACGCTCACGTACTCATTTCTCTCCACCATGACTCAGGTCAAGCTCCCAAATTGGCTCTATATATACCCGGAAGTGCCGTCATTTTCCGTGGTTGGTCCGAAGGCGGTGAGATTTCAATTGATTGCTACAGTGAGTTA